>JABASD010000497.1:0-72071 GCA_019776165.1 Pogonognathellus flavescens
CTAAGAAATGAAGACTTCGCCCGTCTGGGGGTATCCCCCGTTTGGGGTATAGGCGCCGAGCGAACGCTCGGGCTTTTTATCTAGTAATATTATACTTAAACTGCAATAAAATTACTTCACACTAATTTTAGAAAGATAATGGCCTGGAAGAACGTTCCTCCTTTTTCCTGATACTTATATTATCCATACCTACTACGTCAACGGTTTTAAGTGTTGTATGGCATGTTGGACTAGGCTAATGCGATTGCTTCGAAAATAATCACTTCATTATCACAGGAGAATTTCAAAGTAATGACGTTAAGACGAAGATGATGCGATTTCCTATTAACAAGGTACACGTACACATGCTAAAAATAGATGTGTATATAACTACTTGCCGTAAAGACAGACAATAATACACGTTAGTCATTATTACGTCTAAATAGACTGTTTTTACAGTTTGAAAGACACTTACTAACGTTAAAGGCTACGTTTTACAACAATCCTGCGTAAGGAACAGAAATTCTAATTCAGAAGTGTTAAGAAATTGTATCTGTGACCTCCTGCCCAAAATAAGCTAAACAGATTTATGGTTTTCATCAGTAAAAGCAATTTCTCACTAATTACTCAATTTGCTCGGGGAGAGTCGTTACCGTTTCTATATTAAAAGGAGAATTCCTCAGCATTTGAATTAGTAGAAAGTAGAACTATAAAGTTCAAGTCTAAAGTAGAGTGATGTCAAGAACGAATTTAGTACTTGGCTGCTTTCTTCCAAATTGAAATCAAGATTGTTTACCTACATTACTGTTGTAGGAGGAGGAGGAGTGTTTCTTCAGGAGAAAAATTCCCTTCATCTAACATCTCTTACATTTCCTAATTCCTACACTAACGACGGGTGGAGTCGGTCTAAGTTTGGAGAGGAATTTTCTTTATGTCTAAAACTGACATACAGTGATCGAGTGGTCGTATGCCTTATACACATTACCGTAAAATGAAACTCATAATTCATTTGATAAAAGTAGGATAAATTACGTCTAGCAAAGCATTGAACATTAAATCAATTCATATAATGTAAAATTAAAGAGATGAAGAAAATTCCTCCTGTAGGTGATGCGTGCATTATTGGCTTATTAAATTAAAAATTCAATCTGAACTTCAATGGCTCCGTCTTACTCTTACTTCTTAGTTAAAATTTATCCAGGGACTTACTTTTAGATTTCGCACATACGCCATTAATTTATAACGTTGAATATTAAAATTCGGGTTGAGGATACATTGAGTTTACTTTGTCCAATAGTATTTTTTAGAAGAATATAAAAAATAAGCAACACTTTGCAGAGTGAGATAATGGTTGGAAAAACAAATTATTGCTTTCAGTTTGAGATGGAGGAAAAATTTAGTTTTTAGTTTTGTGAACGTTTTTTCATATAGAAGGAGACATCAAAATATCGGAGAATTCTGCATAGCTTTATATGTAAATCAAAAAATTGAATTGTGCAGACTTTGTTAATTAAGACATTGCTCTTGAGAATCATATTATGTACCTAACATATTATGCAAAGTTTACGTAAAAAAATGCTATCCAATGTTTACTTTCACCTTCATTATAGTAGTTACTATTATGTAGAAAGCAAAAGTTAATTGAAAATTATTCTGTATGCATTTCAACAAGAATAGACACAAATTTATGTAGGTACCATTACCAATGCAAACAAATTATATGAAAGAAATAGGACGAATTGAACCATACAACATACAACTCCTTTGATGATACTTACTTCTATAGATAGTTTAAAAAATACTGATGAAAGACTCTTCATTTATACATCTTATTTGAATAAAAGACGACATTGAATATTTAGGAACGACGAAGGACATAGAGAATACAATTAGTATACATAGTTATATGTATACGTAGTTAGTATTACAAAATAAAGACATTATATAATACTGGTAGCTCAGTAATATATTATTACTGAGCTGCAAGTAAAATAAATGAGATGATGATAGAGGATGTAATAATGCTTGCTAATGACATTGCTACTGCTTTTCTTAATTAACCCGGGTTTTCGCTTTCAGGCATTTCACTTCCTATAAGATTTCAACAGTATATAGGTACTACTACAATAATATTAGCACGCACATACAGAAGTTTTTATATCCTTAGTACACAAAATGATATAAGGAGATCAAATGTATGTTGACTCCGATTTTTGTGTGGATAAGGTAAGCAACCATCAAAATTCAAAACTTTTGCAAAGGCTGCATATAAAAGTACGCGTAGTATATAGCGATTTACACTTTTCAAGGTATAAATGACCAAGATCTTCAAGATTGCATTGAAGGAACCAGAAAATTTGTTTCTGGAGAAATTCAAATTCCAATTGTGGCTCTGCTGGTTTTCATGGACTGATTACTAATTAATTCGACGAATTAAGTGGGAACATTTTGCGTGTTGTAACATTCTCAATGTTAAATGGGTCATTTCATTGCTAGATTACTATACAGAGCGCGATTATAAGTTCCTCTACCTGTGGGAGAAGACGAGAGATAGAGAGAGACAGAGAGTCATTGAAATAGGTTGACCAATTTCCAGGGAATTTCTTGAAGCAGGGAGAAATGAGACTATCATTCCTTAATTATTATTTACACAAACATACTAGAGCTAGTTTATACACCCTACTTGAACATGCTGGAATTGAAGTGTCTGTATGTGTTCCCACAAGGAAAAGATATAAATATTTGTGCAGGATGACACGAAACTAATTTGGAACTGGGATTTGGATCTTCTTCGGATTCCCATTGGCGGTCGTCTTGTGTGGATCGGATAAAGATAAAGCTTAAGCTACGTATAATAATAATATTGGTACCTTACCAACATGCAGAAAATAAATAGCCTGGTGGCCCTTCCTTATTTCATTAGGCATAATAGTGTTTGTAATGCGATACCTAAGTAAAGGATATTATATATAAGAATGTAGGTATATTAGTAGTACATAGGTACTACGGTACTACTATAATGGGTAAATTATGGCAATCTATCGAGATATTCTGCAGATAACAGAAGATAGTAAACTGCACATGGTGAAACTCACGCTGGAGATTACTATCCAGAACTTTCATCGAAAGAGACAATTTGAAGAAAGGAAATGTTAGCGAAATTGTTTAATGTGCCTTCAGCTTTTTTACTCTATTCAACGTAATTCAAACTTGAGACTCATAAAGTATAAAGTACATAACTCTCATTCTTCAAAAAATATTACAAGTATTTCTTATTTTAAACGCAATGAATTCATTTTCGGGAATAACAAGTAAACAAGTTTTTGTGCTGTAATAATTTTCTTCGATTCTTCACATAGACTTCCATTAGGGATAAATTTTACTTCTTCGATGAGATCTTGAAATATTTGCAAGTTTTGTTTTCTGTTCGTGTCAACTTCAGGAAAATTTAACCTACATTTAACCTCTCGTTTCAATTTCCTCTCGACAAGAATTCCTCTTTGAAACAAGAAACGGACCCTCCAACTCCAAAAGGGAAAACACAAAGCTGGTTCTTATATCGATATACATAGTAAGGTGCCTATGTAAGTATATAAGCTCTACATACATTTTATTATTACTCCTAAATGTTTATAAAGTTTATGATCCGGTTGTCTATGGCACTATTGTCTCTTCCCCCTCTCTCTCACTCTCTGCATGGTTTCACCTTGGCTGATGGTTGCTCTCACTTTTTATCCTGAAGAGTAGTAATTCTGATGCTTTGCCTTCCTACGCGACCTTTCCTCCATAAGATTGGCAATTAAGGAGTTACATAGAATGGAAATCGATTAGCCAACCACGAGAGAGTGAGATTCGTTTCCCCTCTACCATTCTATACTTCTTTGCCACTCAAAGCCACACACTGCTTACTGTAAGCTCACGGCTTACCCGTAAATACATTTCCAAGTGTGATCAGGTAGCAAAACAGCCACAATACCCTTTGTGTCCTCAAGAAAGGTATGCTACACTCCACTCTTTACCACACACACGTTTCCCATTTAATTTTGTGTAGTAAAGTGTGAGGAATAATGTTACAGAAATGTTTTCCTATAGCATAGTAATATCCAGATGGTTTATGTATAAAGGTGTAGTACCTATGAAGTGGATAATATAAAATTACATTGCACTTGTCGCATCGAAAACATATGTTTCCCGAACATTCCTCATTCAGCCTCTTCTTTTATGGATTTTGGACATAAAAGAGATGAGGATATTATTCAACAGTATAGTATGACGTGGAAAACTCTGCACAATTACCCCGAATGATGAAAACATCACCACTAGTGCTAGTGGAGAATTGCAAAACATTGCTTGAGACTGATTGGATGCGACAGGCGAGAGAAGATCAAATAATGTGAAATGAAATTGACAGCGTAGGTAGAACAGTATTTACGTAGATAGGTAGGACTTCTGTACTTCCTCCATTTAGACAAAGATTTGCTGCGGAGAAAAATAAATTAGAGAGAGAGACAGAATCGGTTGTGGTGGGAGATTGTCGTATTGTGTTCAAGTGGTGGTTGAAATTAAAGCGGAGTAGTAACGCGGAGTAAGTACCATTAAAAGAGAAGGAGCTATTTTGTTACGAAAATCTTTTTGGTAATTATAAACAGAAAATGAGAGAATATTTTCCTGGCAACTGTCCTACGCACCAAATGATTGGAACACTTGCTGGGATTCTTCCAGTTGTCGATGGAATGAAAAACAACCCACGCGACTACGACGATACAAAAAAATGTTACTACTTATGTTCCCTATAACTCGAATACAGTTAGGTGAATATATTTTATAATATATAATAGAGGATTCATTCAGGCAAAATTATTTCCCTGTCTGAAGACAAATCTCACCTGAACTGAAATGTGTGTTCGTACATTACATTTAGTACAACCTACAAAGCATGTAGATTTCGTGACAGGTACAAAATAATGTGATTTTCACAAACATATTGGAAACTCCCATGTCTGACAGTTCAATTTCAACAATCGAAAAACATTAAGAAAATGAGTTACCTACTTATTTATATTTCTTAATAAATCCTTCTTCTTAAGCTTCACTGTTTTAAATATTTACTACGAAACTACGTTGTTTGCTTTCATTAAATTTTTAAAACCGTTTATCAACGATTCAATTTTGCTTTGATTTTTTACTTCACATTATCCAATCCACCTGTTCAAAAGCAATGAGATTCACAAGCACAACTATATACTAATAAAGCTACACTAGATTAAAAAAGGTATAGAAATAGAAAAGTTAATCTAAACTACATAAAATTCTCTACCTGCCTGTCTATATATATGTAGTAATATTACGTTACAATTGAGTAATACCTCTATACACGTATATGTAGTATATAGTCTCAAGTATATTGAGCTACAAGCTATACATACAGTACGAATGAAAAAGGATTCGTTCACGCAATGAAACGAGCCAAGCGATCTGTCTTTTGTTTCGTCCACTCAAATTGCTTTTTCTGTTTCGCAATTGCTAAAGGACTACGAAAGAATGCCTTAAACATTTCCTACAAAAGACTCCTCTCTATTGAATATATTTGTAGACTGACTGACTTAAGTTCTATGCTATGTGTGGAAACGTGATTTTATTTTATTCAATATGTTATAGTGGCTATAGCTGGTAGCGTATAAAATATTATGTCTCTTCTAGTCCCGTCTAACTTAAAGGATGAGTACTGGCTACGGTATATTGTAGGTAATATACCTCAACTCAAATAACAAATGTACATGATTCATTTCTTTTGCCTTATACCTACCGGCTACCGTGTTCTAATCCAATTTACTTGGAAAAACGAAGTAGTAGTACATTGGCGTGTAGAATCATTTCGGACGAAATTGTTCTTATATTTTATATATAGTAGTTTATCTACCTGTCATTTTGAAAAGATCGACAGGGAACGCAAACGCTTTGTTTTACTATTATATTTTATTGACTCACTTTGGCTAAGACGTGAGAGAGACTATAAGACTTTACCTAAAGAAAAAGGCAAGTTTCTAAATGGATTATCTTTGTCTACGAATTACCACTCTATAGGTATATATATTACTGCATGCACCTTAAGATTAAGATAAATTGTCATAGCCTGGATATGGTAACAATGTTATTAATTCATGATTCATGATTTTTCCCATGGAGGATAAAAATTGTATAAAAATATCCAGACTGACAAAGCATGCACTAAACGAAAAGTCATTCTAATTTTAATATTATTATCCCTCGTATTTTTTCTTTATATCTTTGGACGATTCCCTTACATTTTTATAAGCTCTGTCTTAGAGTTTATAAATGATAACACTCAGGTTGAGGCTTATATGGGTTAATACGTATAATATGACATCGGCAGGAGGAACCTGAAGATAATTCACTTTTCAAATGTCATTTTTCGTACATAAAAGGAAAAAAATATTGTTGTTTGTGATTGAAAGAACTTTAGTGTTAGAGATATTTTATTGTACAGATCACCTACCTCTCATTGATTCAATTTTTTACGAATTTTGCTTTGGGAGACAAAAATCGTGTGTATCATTTAGGGGAACGGTTAGAAAGTATATTCTGTCTTCCGCAGTGCAGTGGAAGAGACAGAAAGGAGACTCAGGTGCTGTATGAGATAAGAAATGTGGATTTTTATTTTTATGTTGTGCCATCATCGTGTGAAATTGGCTCAATCCTGAAAGACTCCTAATGTTACACGCATATAAACACAAAAAGGTCATTTTCCACTTGGCAAAGCAAAACTGGAAAAATATCGAGATAGAGTGTTGCATTGCCATAGGGGGTTTTCCATTTTCTCCTTCTTCTCGTGGCAGAAGTACTAACACTTTCTCAATTAAAACGCGGAATTTTCTGTGTCATTGAACATTAGTGAGTGAGGATTAGAAAAAAGTCGTCCATTGGGATTAGAGAATCAGAGAAGTACATCCTGGTAAAAGGAATTTCTTTGTTTGGTTTCATGTAGAAGGAAATTACGGGTTATATCCATAGCTCTTACTAAATATATAAGTATTACTTCCCCACGTACAATTTTACATTAACTTTTTCACAAAGGAAAAGCTGGCACTGTTTGTTGGTCAAAGTCAAAGTGTAGCTTTCTTTACAATTTTCCTTATTTCCATTAACAGCTGTTGGTGATAAGTGAGAATTCTTGCCAAAAAAGTGTGAAATGTTTATTACTGGAAAAGCTTTAAGAATCCGACAAGGGTTTTACCCGCCTTTCTCTCGTATATGAGGTTCTACCCGGGTAAAGTCATCTACTTATCGTTATTACAACTATCTCCCACGTTTTCTACATCGAGTATTCCGTGACTTGCCATACCTTCTTTGATATTGCAGTGAAAGTTTATTTATGAGACGGCTTATTGCACTTACCTTTATCTTTTCCTACCAAACCACAACGAATTCCATTAGCAGCTTCACTACGACTACCAAAAACGTGTTAAGAGTAACACTGTTCTCTTCTCTGTGTTTTACTGCACTAAAAACCTCCATTTTACAATACAAAGCTACTAGTTAACTCCGTGTTCATAGAATTCCCCTTTTCTGTTCTTCCAAGAAAGAAAAGCATATAGGAAAAAACGGCAAAGTGGAAATTGATCATATCACCCGTCTAAATGTCTATCTTTGAAGAAAAATTCAAAGTGGAGTACATAGCTCTAATTCTGCTACACAAATACCATCACTATCTGTCTGAGAAAATTGAAATCGTAGTAGAAATTTTAAATTATACGATGAATCTCTCTGCGATTGTACTTGAATTATTGACTTGGCAAAGAGATTCGCAGAGATACCTTAGAAATAAACCTGAATAAAAAAAGAACTCTCTTGAATTCATTTTAGATTCACTTTTCGCAGGTAATTCTTAGAAAAATGTTGGAACATTTGGAACATTAAATCAAATTCATTTCCTACTTTGTACATGCAATTACTTGTTGTACCGTTACTCTTCCAAAAGCTTCATTCCCAACAATCTTTTTGATTTATTTCACGTATAACTATCTGTATGTATGATAATAAAAATTTAATATCTCATTTTGCACGTGCAATGAAAGCCAATTGTGCAAAAATTAAATCACGTACGGAAAGAAATGAATAGGAACGAGAGGAACTGATTTCAATCAAGAAAAGCTTTTCTCCAATTTAAATTTAACACAGGGAAATGCCACTTTTTCGATGAAATCAAAGCGGAAAGAGAAAATCTCATAAAAACAGACACAGCAAAAGGGAAAGGTTACAGACTCCCATTATGACTAGATTCTATTTTTAAAAGTATAGTAGTATAAAAATGAGTGTTCTGGTTGCAGTAGGTTGCGAAATGTAATGTAGCGTGGATGGAACTGACAACAAGACAGCTTCCCGTCAAAGCAACTTGGCCGACTGTGAATTATGCCATCATATTATTACTTTCACTTTCCTTTCTCCCTTTCTCCGAACAAAGAAGGAATGTGTATAGAGAAAGCAAATATTCCTTTCTCCTACCGAATAAATCGTAGTAGCAAAAGTATACAAATCCTTCTGTGCGTTTCTTTTCTTTCTCTGCCTTTGTTGTAGTAGAATTTTTGGGAAACATCTTACTTAACTGTGTACCTACCTAAATCTAAAGAGTGTGATGGGTTAGACAATTTACAGCTTTTGTAGTGTTGCAATTTAAACAAATTCTAAATGTGGTACTTTATCTTGTTGTGTTGTTTTAGCTTAAAAATGTTTAATGTCACATCTTAAAAATATATAGGATTTAATAATTAAATTAAGTATGAAAATAGGTTTTGATCTCTTAAGAAATCGAATTACTTAATGAAATAAGAGTGAGATTGTAAAATTACATTTAATTTCTGAAGCATAACGATATAGACCTTTCCCAAATGTTCACAGCAAAAGGAATATGCGCTGGTAGAAATACCTCGCGATCATGAGCCGAAAATGTCCTTGTTAAAACAATGGCAAAAATAAAAATTTGCAAAAACATAATAGCTTGCAAATTTTTGCCACCGCATTTTGTGGCCGATTAATCGGGAAATTTTTCTAGGATACCGGGGATAAATTTTTTTCTAGCAGCGGGAATATGCCTAAATAATAAAGAACCCAGTTTGTGAGTAGGTAATTATGTAAATAGCAAAGACAAGGATATTATTTCTACCACAACCCTTCTTGTTTGGAATACATGCTGCATGACAAAATCGTATCTTCTGCAATCTTGTATTTATATCGCTAAGCCGGCATTTCGTTAGTAGAGGTGCGTTCACACATGTGTGAACTTCTTACATGATAATGAAAACCTCAAAGAAAATAAGTTTTATATTTGCGAAATGGCTATATTTATATTATAATGCAGCAGCAGTAGTCTCTTGTTCTTTTTATATTATTGTCCTATTTGGTCCTATTAATAAAGAAAGGTTTCCAAGATTTTTTCTTCTATCCTTTGAATCTTCAACGGTTCAGGCAACGGAAGAAAACAAATGAAATACTACTTGTTTCCTTAACGGGTCACTACATTACATCCCGTGAAGAAGATGTATATGTTGTAAAAACATGTTTTTTCTTTACAAGACACATATACACAGCAAATAAACTTCAGAAACTTGCTAAGCCCAAAGGCAGCAGGACAAAAGGAACATGTGTGATAAAGTGTCATCTTAAGAAAAAGTCGGGGGAAGAGGAAATTTAAATGACAGGGACACATGACGAAACGAAGCCTTTGCTTTACATGACTACTTTATTCATACATCAATTTCGCTCTACCTATTTCACTCATTGTACTCTTTTTAGGTAGCTATCTACATGAAAGTAACTTGTTTAGGTTTTCATCTCAATGTAGTGTGTGTGGTTGTTGTGGTTGTTTGTGCAAATAATATTTCATGTGCTACGTCTTAGATTCTATTTATCACAAGACAGATTGAATGTGCACTACTATTATCAAGGGTGTACTATAAGAACGACACTAGCCTGAAATCATGAGAATGACAATCATCCTTCTTCCTTTTGAGAATACTCCTCTGTATTTACATACACACATATGCTCTCCTGTCTGTCGGGAACACTCACTCTTTTCCAGTGAATATTTACATATTGTAGATTGCATGACAGTAAAATGGAAAATATGTCGTCATTACCCACAATGAAAGAAAATTCAAAGAAGACGCATTTAAAGGCGTAAGAGAAGGAAAGTAATACAAATCCTTATATTACAAGCCAAAAATATTTTAGTTAAACGAAAAAATACAAATACATATTATATGGAATAGCAGAGTCCAATCCGGTATGCTTATTTCCAGAATGTAGAAGCAATGTGTAATTAATGCCATGTGTCAGGTCAGTATATATATTCTATTATTGGTAAACCATAAAAGAGAACTAACTTGTATTGGTGAACAGAACACGATGAAAGTAAATGTAAAAGGAGACAACCTGATTAGTATTAATATGTAGTAATATTTATATTAAAGACATTTTTAAAGTCTGGAACTCCAATACAAAAAAGTATTCCTATGCGTAAATAATTACGTTACCTCCTATAGTACATTTAGTAAAATAAATTAATGAAAAAGATACACAAAAATATCTACTTGAGCAGATGTAAAGATTATCTACAGACACACGTTATACACAGAGCAGAGGAAGTATACGGGTATGGCAATATAGGCTTCTTTAATGTAACCAGAAAACCATAGAGCAAAAATCGACTTCAAAATTTTAATGGGGAAATTATCACATCTTATAAAGCACAAAATGTTAGCTGAAGAGTGATTGCGTTATTCATAATTATAAGTACTGCAATTTTAAAAAGACCTGCTATTTTGTTTATTATTTCATCCTGAATAACATGGTGACTGCTAACAAGCTAATTTTGTAATGTCTCCCTCCAGGAACAAAATACCATTAAATATTACCATTTATGTACTTGGCACGTCTTGCCATTTCCCTTCCAGCCACTTTTAAACTAACAACAAGCTCTCATGTATGTCACCTACTTACCCTACCCTGAACAAATCTATACCACTCAATAAACAACGAAATCTACTACCTTTATTGTTAACTTTACAAAATAAATATTTGCCTACTCCGCCGGCGAAGGTGAAGCTGTCATGCGGTGAAAATATTAATAGAAGAACATCTTAAGCTAATAAAACATTATTTGTCAGTCAGTCTGGAGTCTAACAGGAAATAAATGGAAACGAACGAGATTTTGAAAATCCTGATAACTCAGTTGCAAACAAATCCATTACTACAAGTGCAAAATATTAACCTAAAAGGAAAGAAATGTCATATCGACTTGAGAATGCCTATAAAATGCAGAGATATAACTTTTTCGGGTTTCTCAGGTCTGTTTACAAGTGAATATTGAATATAGGTATATAGTACATTTGACACACTCGTAAAAAGGTATGTGGCAATGTCTGCAATTTAAACGTCCATCCATCTACATCCAAACCAGGCAAGCAGACATAAAATTCCGGTAGTGTAACGGTAATGGTAAGTAGTAAGTTGTAAGCTTCAAGCAAACAAATAAGTACTATTACTTCTACATTGAAAAAGAAATTGAATGGTAATAATAGAGCAGAAGAGGGAGAGAAGAAATTGTAACAGAGTCAGACATTTTTTTCAACTTCAACATCATCTTCTCTCATGTTATGTTGTCGAGAGTGGTGCAGGTTCTTCTTTATTTACTTTAATACTGTTCAAGAGTGCACGTATGTACCAGGGATGAAAACAGAGTACTTTTTAACACATACCTAGGTAGAAAAGCAAAACCACGTTTTTCTTTTTCCCTTTATGAACAAATACCACACAAAATAATTTTATTTATAATTATTGTCTCAAGTTATTCATTTTATGCGTTATTTTTCTGTCATGCTGTCACAGTGTCATTCTTTTTTTGAAAACAAAACTGACACAGTTGGAAAACATTGCAGCCTATTTATTAAATAACAAGGTAGGTATTCCTTATTCAGGTACAAGATTTAGGTAATGTAATGTAATTTAATTTGATAAAAGTTAGCGCAAAATATCATTCTGATATAACTATTCTTTAATTACTAGTAGGTCTATTTAATTATAATCTCATTAAGAAAGAAAAGATTAAGTTAATTTGCTATCAGTGCGAAATCTACTGATAAAATCTAATGTACTGTTAAAACACGATTAAACCATGAAGAAGGCTTTTATTGTTCCCTGGCATATAGAATCTGTAGTAGGTATCTGGTGAAAGGTTTCGAATTTTCTACAAAACGTGTTTACCTATATAGGTATTATAGTTTTATTAGTATAGTTCTACTTTATAGAAAGATTTATATTTGCCATGCTGACGACTACAACATCCTTTTAGTTCTCCTGCTCGCCCTTTACCATTTGGAGGAAATTGTAGCTCTCTGAACCTATCGTAGCATTCACTTAGGAAAAAACGGAAGTGCGATTAGACACCTCAAGGTGTTCTTATTGTTCAACCCGCATTCGAGAAATCGGACTACTTGGAATGGAGTTGGAACATTCACAAAATTATTTTTATTACAATCCAATCCCTTTATATACATTCTACGTACAGATAATAATACTTGTATCCATTAGACTTTCTCTTTCATACAAAAATACAAGAATTCCTTGCAATTTACCTTTTACTGAAGTACTACCGTAAAACTTACAATGAAGATGTTATATTATACTATACTAGCTTCTAGTTCTTTCAAATTGCATTTACAATAGACATGTACGTAGTGCATTTGTAAAAGTATATAATGTACCTATATACATGGTATGTTATCTTACATGAAGAATTGTATTACCTATATATACTAGATTAGATACATTGTACAAAGAAAGTTTCAGCAAGGCTTGAGATGGAGATCGATTGAAAGCAATAGTATTTTTACATTACTCTGTCTATCCTCGTCTTCTTTAGGAGTACTTCAATATTCAATTGAAGAAAACGCATTCATCTTCACACAAGCGGATGTAAGTGCATTATACCTACTACAAATATACACGTTGGTGCTTACTGGAGGTGTATAATTCCTTTATATGTGAAATATCTCTTTACATCTTCTTTTTAATCTTCTTCTGGAACTCTGAGCAGTATCAGCACCTATATTGCCAAAAGAAGATATATTTTATACTTCTTAACTACTCAGAATGGCTACATCCAGACATTTCAAGAAATTGAACGTTTACTTTTTAACTGACAATTTCCTTTAGTGGAGTCAGTATGTTTACTTTTACAAGTTACAAATATTTGCCTGTTTTATTACTGACTTGACTGGTTTCATGTCAATTCCTCTTATCAATGTCAATAATTCTCTGCTACAGAGAAAACACTTTTAAACCCCCACTCAACTGAAGTACATATAGGCATTTATAGATTCATGTAGTATAATTTTAACAGACAGATTTATTATTACTACTTAGAATCTCAATCTTTCCAGGAATATCTTTGGAATTCTTTTATAAAAAATTCCGATCGTAATGTTTATTGAATGGACAATTTAACAAGAAGAGAAATTCAAATGAAAAGCAGCGAAGCAAACATTTATGGCTTTACATCCGGCTTTCTCTCTACATAGGATAACTTTATTATGTGTATATTGGTTCACCAGTGTAAATTTACATGAAGCAATATTTCACCCTGACATTGCATTCTTAGCACACGAAGAGAAATAATGCAAGTATGCAAACAACAATTTACAAAAGATGAGTCACAGTTTCACAGTTCTATTTAGTATAAGTTTATAAGTTTATATACAAAGAGCAAGACACTTAATACGAAAGTGAATCACAAAAGACACAAAATGAAATAAATAAATGCTTCAAGGGAAAATAAATAGAATGCATTATTGAATAACTCAGTTGGCAACAACATTGCAGAGAAATAGAATTGTGGTGCAAACTTTACATCGTTGCTGTTAAAAGAATTATAGCCATTTTCCTTTTACTCTATATACATACTATACCTACACATAACCAACATTTTTATTATTGTCTGTATAGTTCTTCTAAATGATATGTGACATTTCTTAATAAATTCTCCTGTAAAAGCTCCTACTGTAAAAGAAATGAAATTTTTCGATGTACATTAAATTAATTTATTTTGTTTCAAACTGAGTTTCACAGTTTCGTGCAAGGCGATTTAAATGACAACATTTCAGGTACATTATGGTACTTTTTTCTTTAGTTGCAGCTGCCAATTCACAAAATTCATGTGCTTGTGATCTTTTGTTAATAAAGAGCAGGAAGAATCATTCTTCCTGCTCACACACAGCCATTCAAGAGTCGCTTTGTTTTTGTAGGCACTTTTTCTCTGAAATGAAATAAGGAACAGGAAATTATTAAATGAAAGGCTGATGACATGATATCTACTATCTACCCAACTTTTCTTTCTACAAGAGTCTGAAGTGCTCTTTATTTCTTCAAGTAGGAACCTACATTACTTCTCTGTTGATATTCTGGAAACAGTAAATTAAAATAAAGTCGTGCAGGTAAAGTTAGACATAAGCCGGAAGAGAAATGGGAGTTAGTACTTAAAAGGAAATTTTTCATACTGTGGAGTTGGTATAATATGAATTTGAGTGTTATAACCTTATTACGTCTTACCCCTTTTTTGGTTGACCCTCTTAGGCAAGCCCGAAATAATATTTTCTTATAATTATTTTCGTACACATGAAATGTAATTTAAAAGCAAACTTTTCCATACCTATATATACTACCATAATTACGGGAATTATTTACTTTAAATGTTTTTACAGTAAAAAGCTTCAATATTTTTATTCATATATAACACCACCTCAATATTCTAAAAATCCTCCAGTATACATTCTGATTCCTGTTTCTGTGCTTTTGCTTTGATTTCTGATGTGTATTTTCTCTTTATAATATGCCTTCCACACTGTCAGATTTACAATTTGCCCCTGGCATTCATATTTGAAATTTATGTACATGGGAAAAGATCTAGACAAAACTACGCTGTAGTATTTGTCTTTATAATTATTGACTCATTAATTTTTTTACGAAGGTGCAACTCGTTAGATTTCTCCATTCTGTTTTCTTTGGTTAAAATACTGCCCACTTACCCGCATAATCTATAGGCATGGAATTCGGAGTAGCCTGAAAGAGAAAATATTGTGATACATTGTATTCAGTATATATGCATGAGTTGGATTCGTTGAACTGTGAGTTTTCACTCAAAAAGCGGATGCAAAGCGGAAAGGATGTTAGAGCAGATGTTGTGCAAGTACTGAAAGGCAAAACGCCAAAAGACACACAGATCCTTTATTCTCGCCTTTTTCTCTTGCAGTTGTACCTATAGGTATATACACTCATACACGAATAAGACGAGAAATAGTCATACAGTAAAAGAGTCAGGTGCCTTTGAGGTGTCAACTGTCAATGTCAGAACTACTTGTGTCAACAACAATGCACGAGCTTATAAAAACCTTAATTATTTTGAAAGTATATGTTTGCTATATACAAATGTACCTATATTATGTATATATAGTGTCTGTATAATATATATTGTACTGTAATAGTTGTATTCCTAGGAAATTCCACTGTGAATAATAGGAGGAGTAGTACAAATATACTATATGGACATCTTATAGCTTTAGGTTACAAAAATCTTCTTTCTTTGTGTTTTCTTCAGTTGGCTTGTTTCTCCATGTCTTGCGGTGACTTAAAAGTGTTGTAGTGTCATTGTAGTTGCATTACAATTGCGGTATTGAATAACATAATATGAAACAGCTTCAGGTTACTAAAGAAAGAAATTTCCCATGGGTCATCCCATCCCTAGAGCATTTCCTGGAAGAAATATAAAACAGTTGAAATACACGGCATGACACACGGACAAGGAAATAACAAAAAACTAATAAAATGGAACAAATTTAATCTTATACTATATTGGATTTGCACAATTTCTGTCTTTTGTGTCTGTAGAATAAGAAGAAAACACAAAATAAGGTCCATTTACACACAATTTCTATGCGTCTCACTTTGACCTTATAGGATAACGATAAGGATAAGTCAACAGTCTCGTTCTCGACACCAGACTGTTGATTTTTCCTCCAGACTCTTTGTGTGCGTCTAGTACCGATTCTAAGAGCTATGGTATAATTTTAGATTTTTCTTCTTTACAAAAGTAGGTACGAAGTTTTTATTGTAGATATAATCTATGTGTTGTGCTTCTTGAATCAATGCTGATTGTACTTATGTACCTTTCTACGTAATTGTACATAAGGGTATTTGACAAGACAATGAGTACAAAGCGATAAAATTAACACTATACTTATTACAGGAGAATTAGTTTTTGTGATGCATGCAACTTTGTTTTTATTAATGCTGTTGTGTGCTTCGACTGTATAACAATTTTCTCTCATTCATATTCATATTACTTTTTCATTACCATTTGTAAAACCTGTTTACATTTCATGCTTAAAAATAAATAGTCGAATTTCTTCAAAAAGGCATAAAACTGTGACTTTCTCCATAGGTAGTAGTATAGAAAACTTATTTCATGACCAAATCTGTAGGTATTTAGTATTTAGTATATTTAGTGTGTATTGCGTATGTAATTTACATACACTATTTACACACATATTTTCCACCATTTGTATTTTCTATTTATTCTGTGCCATATCATTAGGTAAGTATGTACATATCTAATGGAAATTTAAGAAAAGTTTATCCCCCGGTTGGTTTGAGACTCCATTTTCTGATTTAAATTTGATTTAACGAAAATTATAGCTCATGCTTCCGAAAAAAGTCTAAAATTAGTACTATAATTATAAAACTTCTTTAACTTTATGAAATAGACTTTTTTCCATCCGCACTCAATTTGCTGACCTAGGCAGTCATTTTTTGGTGATATATTGCGAAATCGATATAGGCTTAAAATATGTTAAAGCTTATCTGTATTGATGAATTCTTTAGGCCAACTTTTCTTTTTGTATTAACACTCAATACAGATACAGGTACCTGCTATATGTCAGAAACTTAGTCTGACGAACCACAATTACTCAGAACATTCTTAAGTCAAAAGTTTTAAGTTTCAAAAGTTTTTACATATTTTTATTTATGCCATATAACTATCATAAATGTATAGGACATTCCATTCAATTCAGTATTTCTTAAGTAACACCAACTTCATCTTCATAATCACTTTCCTTGCTTGATTTCTTACAATCTCCATTTCTTTTTTTAGAAATTTCTTGATTCATCAAACTCCATTTTCTATGGTGCATTCTCCTTCTAGATAAACTGCATGAACCTGCAGGGAAAATTTTATTCTGTGTTGAAATGATTTTTGCGCAAAACCTTCTCCCATCTCACTATAATTGGAACGATTCCTATTCGTGACATTTCCCACGTCCCATGCGGTGTCAAATGCAGTTTTGGCTATACAGATACAACTAGCTTTTAAAATGCAATACCAATAGCCGCTGCTGGAAAAAACTTTTTCTTCCCGGTATCCTAGAAAAATTTCCCGATTTTTTTGGCCACAAAATGCATTGGCAAAAATTTGCGAGTATGTTTTTCGCAAATTTTTATTTCTGCCTGCGTTTTAACCAGGAAATTTTCGGCTTAGCCGAAAATTCCCGGTATCTAGGATCGCAGGATCGCGAGGTATTTCCACCAGCGCCAATAGCGTATGACGTATACGATGTCTATCTATAGGTATAATGGAAAGTAATATTGGGATTACTAGATGAGTTTAGTTTTCATTGCAAATTATGTTTACACACTCACCATCGCCGTCACCGTCACCATCAACAAGCGTAACTACCCAAAACACTTTTAAAACAACTCTGCTGTGCATCAACCGCTGCATTGCATTGAATCCATTTATATGTAAGTACTACTATAATTTCACTTTTGCTTAAGGAAGAGTAGTACTCTTCTTTACTGTTTGCTATCATTCCATCAATATATGTACATGCAGGACAAAATTGTTCTGGAGATTGTCAAGGGGCGCGGAATTGTCCATAGTTTGGGTTTCACTGTTTACAATCTACGAGTACAATAAATACCCGCTGGTGAATTGTAATCGTAGAAAACGCAGTGTAAAATACGATAAAAAGTACTTACGAGCATATAATATTGCTTTGGACAATTTTATGTCTACTGCGATAGTAATTCTTGTAGTTAGATGTTTACGTATAAATCCTATAAATATCTTCCACATAGGTCTTAACGCATCTGCTGATCTGCTTTGTTGAAAATAGCTGTTAGACCATCAAAAGTTGTAAGAACATTATATTGTAGGTCTAGATTATGGGAGGACCCATTTTATACTTATTGTTCGTGCTATATGTATATAAGAGCTTATCGACCGGACCCGAACGTTGATGTAACCTTCGGGAGATATGACTCGAAGGCGTGTGGATATACTACCCCAGTGAGCTTTCTCGAAGACCATGACCCGAAGTGACCCTGCCTGAAGGTCAAAGAGAACTTACCCGAAAATGGACCCCCTGTCCGAAAGGAGAGAGACGGGACCAATATGGTAGCTACTTCCATAGAGACACTACGCAAACCCTAAAATTAACCTACTCGAAGGTCGCAGAGACCGTAAAATGCCAACTACTTCATAACCAGTAGTCATTTCGGTATTGAATGCACCAAATACGTAATGCACCAATTGCACCAGGAAAACATAAGATTTATTATTATTATTATTATTTACTCTTAAGTGACGACACCCTCAAAATTGAGGTAGTTTCATCGTCAATACAATTGACATCATATTTCATATTATAAAACAACATAAAGATATCATTCAAGTTACGTTAAGTTATCATTTAGGAAAGTCAGGAGATTTACTTATCTTTTGTGAGTCTGAATAACTTCCCGGGTCAGCCAGGAGGAACTCCGGAGTCAGAAGTAACTTACGTGGATACGGGGTGGCAAGAGATCTTTAGAAGTCGGTACACTTCGGGTACTATCCCTCTCCTTTCGGCCTTCGGGTAGAGTCCCTCTTACCTTCAAGCAACGTCTCTTCGGGAACGCTCACTAGGATAGTCGTTTCCAGACGTCTTCTGGTCTTGTCTCCCGAAAACGAAATCAGGCTTCGGGTCAGAAAGACTTGCCTATATATTAGTATGTGTAAGTACTTATTTACTATATTTTATCTATGTAGGTACTGACTTGGATGTTTATTGATGCTAGTGTTTGCTTACTACTAGAGTGGCATACTCGAAATATCATTATTATTATAGATTCCAAAGAAATGTTTTTGTCCTCACAATAGGCAGCAGTCAGTTCTACACAATAAAACGCATTACATACTTCACTCCACTCCGCCTCCATTTTCATTTATTTCATGAGATCTGGAGTCACAATTCAGTCAACACAACAACAGACCAGCGGGGTCTGCCCACACTTACTCAAGTTCCGGAACATAGGGTTTCGCTTATTCGTGCAAACATAAATACGTAGAGCAAATGGAGGGTCAGTCTAAGACATATTGGAAAGAAAAATTCTGGGAAAAAATGATTCAATTTAATTTAAGAGTAATGAATATATATATTGTTGGTCTTTTTGATTTTCTGAGGTATTTTTGGCTCTTTAAGTCTTCCGAAAGAGAAAAAGCTGCGATTTTCCCCGAATTTTCCCGAGAAAGACAAAATTACATTTCATTTGATATTACTTCTCAACGCTTTTAGCAAGAATCCTTAAAATAGCATCACAGAAGACCAAATAATGACTTGTCCCTTGTCCTTCGCCTTTAGTATCATATCAAATACCCTGGCACATCCTTTGTGTGTTTACTCGTGTACGTACGCACACATTTATTGCTTTGAAATACCTATACACTCTCGTTGTACTCCTATAGTACAAAAATACAAGTGATTCCGACTAAAAGCAATATAAGAAAACACAATACGTGTATACATACGAGATGAGTTATATGCCTACTGAGAGTAGAAAAAAATGAAGAGGTTCCACTAAAAATCAAGTAAAATGCACCTTCAAAGAAGTTATTTGATTTTCTGGAGAAGTTTTACTCTGTCTAAATGGATCTGCCACAGTTTACATTTATACACAAGCACGATTCACCGCACTGCCTCTTGGCTTCCTTACCCGGGTATTCATCTCCTCCTACAAATCCTACTAAGAAGTAGCAGTGCAGTTTATTCACAAACTTTTATAACGAGGATGCTTCATCTTATTTCACATTACTGCACTTAATGGTACGGAGTACACACAATATTTTACAACCAGAAGGGCTAAGTTGCCCAGTTGTGGGGAAATAAGCACACAGGATGCTTTCACGAAAATAAATACTGAAACGAAAATGTTGCTAGAAAAGTGGCCATGAGAAATGCATGATTGAAATCATGTATGATGTATTTGGAGTAAAGTACTAACGACGAATTCACTTTCTCCTCCATATTCAGTCAGAGTGCATGTTTTCAATATTTTAGGCATGGAACGGAAATCGTTGTGGTGAAGAATAATTGAATGAGCAAATAAAGTTGACTTTTACGAAAGGGCACAATTTTGCATAGAAATAATGTTAGTATGCTCGAAAAAGTTAACAAACATACAACCAAAAAGGGCAGAAACTTGAGTAAATGTACACACACATGAGTGTTGTATTTGGATTAGATTTGGAAGTTGTCAATAAAGACTAAAATGTGACGAGAAGGTTTTAAAAGCTTTACAGAAATTTCCAACACAAAGTGCACTTGGAAAATCACTCCATCCTTCTACTACGAGTTTTAATGATTAACACGATACAGTACCTTAATCATTACCGAGATGTAATTTCCAAGGTTCATGGGCATGAAAGTATTTTAGCAGCTTTTGATGTGGTAGTTGAACTTTCAAAATCAGGCATGATATCAGTATAAGTTTAATGAAGACTTTCACAGCAGCTTTAATTATGTAGCATTTTAATTGAATCAGATTTGCTTGAAATTTTCATATTATCCAAAATAGAATCTGAACACTACCACCATGTTCTAAAATATTTTACCCTTTTCAGAATTTCCAACATAATGGCAACTCTATTCTGTCATGCTCTTTATTCAGCAGGAATTTCTTTGCTGAATAGAATGTTTTTTGGCCCTATAAAACTATTCTGTAAAATTCTTTCCTTGGTACACTATTTATTAATAATCAACCTAATAATATGTTGTGCATTGACTGTTCTTAATATCTTAATAGTTACATAATATTATGATGTACAGATAGCTACTGAGTTACTTTTATGACTTATAAGCATAAGATATACTTACTACTATTATCATACTACTACTATACTATTACTACTATGCTTACTATTATCATTTATCAATAATTGAAAGTAAAGAATGTTTTCTTAGAAAAATAAACAATGTTACAGATATGTTGTTATGTCAGGAATTGAGTATAAGAAACTTTTTGAAAGCATCCCTACAAATGATATTATATTATTTACATCATAGGTGTGTTTCAGTTCAGATATTTCTATAGCTAATAATTAGATTATAGTAGGTACCTACTCTAAAAGCAAAAAACATTGACAAGTAATACTATATGCATTTCTTGGTAGCGAGTTATATTCAGAAAGGTTACTGTGTAGAATTCATCCATTTACTAGGTATTTTCAATTTTTCTACGGAAAGTAATAACTTAAATGCGAATTGATATCTCGCGAAAGCTAAAAATATCATAACAGAAATGTTACTTGGGGCAGTATTACTCAGAAATTTTAATATCTGTCAGTGAACAATAAACGTAGTAAAAACTGTGCTTTTTATAGCCTTATTATTGAAATTCTATAAGCATATTATGGTTGTAAAATTCTGTTACTGCTACTACTACAATGTGTTTAAACAGAGAATGCCTTGAAGACAACTACAGATATAATTGGATGTTGTATACAAGGCCGTGGTATATTCAACAGGCATTTAAAGCTATATAGTAGTTTTATATACACAAGCACCTTTTATTAACATAACATATACTATTATACTGTGCCCTGTGTGATCTTGTGTTGAATTAAGTGAAAGGAAACTACAAGAGTAGCAATTTAAATATAACGAGCTCATCCTGCAGACATAAACTACAGATAAAACAAAATCTGCATTAAAAAACTTACATAACAAGATTTACTTTATATTTACATAATAAACTTATCCTACTTCCTTAATAATATTGCCATCCACTGCATTTCTGTTACAAACTGCAGAGACGGCCTCAAGGGCCTTATATATATAATATCATTCCGTTACACCATTTCATCGTTTAGACAAAAGATTTCTTCTTAAATTACTCCCATTACAATAAAACACTGCTCTCATAAGTCTCCCGGTGCATTTTCATTGTACATGAAGAACTCTGCCATTATTTGGCAATTCAACACAAGTCATACAGCCTGTGTCTCTCCCGCAGTAATAAAATATCGTCTCTCCACTGTATAAAGTAACATATGTCTCATGTATAATAATAACAATACGACACAACTTGCAGACATAACACAAACAAGTTGTTGTGCTTCATGACACACTTTCATCATGTAAATGAGTAAAAGTAGTAGAAGAACGGGAGCAATGATAGAATGATGCAAAGTAATGTAATATTTATTTTATATAAGAATAAGGACGCTTCCAACAGAGTTGAGTTACGTGAAAAGATAAGCGGATTAAAGTATATGGCCAAAAAGACACTTCTTCTTCTTCTTCGTCTACCATGGTACTTCATGTAGTTCCTACCAATCCATTACACGTACAAGTTACAAAACAAATGCTACAGTCTCTACAACACCAGAGTTTTCTTTAGCAACTTTAAGTCTTTTCACTCTTGTGTCGTGTTACAACATTGGAGAAAGCAGTAGCTTTCCTTGTTATTGTCGTCGTCCGTGTCTAATCTTGCTCTTTCCGTTTTCGTTGGTTAAGTAAGAAGAAAGTCGAATCAAGTCTTTAAGGCCAACATCCTTCTGCCCAGAAGAAAACAATAAAACAAGTGCATGGGAAAGGAATTCCACTTCACTCTGTGCGACTATTATATACTTTAGTTTATAACTCATAGATAGAGTATTACTATATGCCCTTTACATGTTGTAGATGGAAAGATGTGTAATTACTTATATACAGGAAGAAAAGTTTTAATCCTTTAGAAATAAGTGTAGAAGGTCGGATACAATTATAGAGGATAAGCATTGTTGTTTTCTCGAGTGCAGTATAATATAATGTCTGGACGTGCATGCAATTACCGTCTTTTTGCAGACTTATTTGCAGAATTAGTGGTGTCTCTTTCTCTCTTTCAGTGTCTCTGTATTTAAAGAGCTACTAATGATTCAGTTTACAATGAGAGATTGACACCAGACGTTTTTACACAGGATTATATGCACTTTGGTTATGTTATAGGATTATATAAAGCTCATTTCAAACATTATCTAATTCTAATTACCTATATTGTACTGTATAATATAAAATATATGATGATGATGGGTATGGGTTAATTAAGGCTGGGTAATAATGTATCATTATTTTCATTAACTGCATATTTTTGGTAAAATGAATTGATTTTAGGCCAAGTGTCTACTAGAAGCCATAAATGACTTTATTAGGGTGAAGAATATATTTTCAATAGAACTATTTATTGTAGATGTTTCCGTCTAATGTAGAGTTATATTTGTAGAAAGCAATCTTGTATAGGGATAGTTTAAACTTTAAACTATTAAATAAGGTAACTAACAAAAGTTCATATTATTATTTTTTATGCAGCCATAGCCATAATATACGCATTATTACAATGTGAAATAAGAACAATGAATATTTTTGGAAATTGTACAAGAAATGTTCAATTTAAGACTGTTAGTGTAAGATCTTCGAGATATTAATTTTAGCATGAAAATTGTATACTGAATTTTAAAAGTGTAGTTATATATTTTTGATAGTGGATTTTTTAATCAGAATAGAAGGGACAATCAGCAACAATATCTGTAAGTGTTATTACAATATGATAAATAATATGTATTTCATTTTATTGCAGGGCTTTCGACACGGGAATGTTTTGCGTTGAAGATTGGGCTAAGCAATGTCTGGGGAAAAAGGCCCAAGAGCAAGTGAAAACGTCCGTAAGCGGAGCTCATGAGACTTTTGCATTTCTCTGCCGTGACCAAAAGTTTCGTGCGGAGTTCCTAAAGCATGCAGGTTGTTACAAGAGAATCTCCCATTTGTGGGACGAGTGTGCTAAGCAATTCCTCGAGAACCTCAAGAGATATCCCAACAGTGAAGATCAAGTTACGCTTTGTTGGTAAGCACTTACTTCTTCCATCATTTTGCATTGCTAGCATTTAACTGAAACTGAAACTATTGCAACTACTCTCACAATGCTTTTATTACCACCATTGTACTCGTGTAAATATTTTTGTAATCACTATATCAGACCATCACTCGTTCCGTAGAAGTTAAGTTGTACAAGGTAGGAGAGTCGTCGTTGCGGCTGTTGAATTCATTTCTGTCTCTGAAGAACATTTCTTAATTCCCGTTTCATTACTATTTCACAGAAATTATCATCTCAAATCCCAGACCATTTCTATTATGCATATCTCTGCTTTTCACTAATTTACAACTTTTGTTCTTATCTTAGCTCTCTTTGTATTTAAACACCATTTCAAAAGCGCATGATTCACCATTTTAGTCCCAAATGCTTTATTATACGTGGAGTGCCACAGGATGAGTTTCTGCAAGTCACTAACTGTAAAAACATCGTAGAGAGATGAAATACAGTATTTGCCGTAGAAAAGAATACTCACAAATTATGTATGTAGAAAGAAATTTTGTTATATACTTACTCCAACAGCGAGTTTGCCTTAAAACACAGTAAATAATATTACACATTATTTCATTAGATAGGTAAGTAAATACCACTTAAAGTGATAAATATAGCCTCTTGAAGTGCCTCTTGGAGTGTTAACAGCCTTTTGAAATTTCCAGACTCAAAAGTGCTTACATATTTGCCATTTACTTTCAATTTCGATGTAATGACCCATAGTTTATTATTTTATTCTATTATTTTATTCTATTACGTTCGTTTCGTTAGCTAAAAATGGGAACTCAGTAATACTTTTGTTTTGTTCAGCAAGTCTTTACATAAGTAAACTAAAAAGGTCAAGTTACTCTTACCTATACTTAGATATAATTTAAATATTTTTCATTTGCATATTTAGCACAACAAAGTCTACTGCTCACGCTACAAAAGAACTTGATGAGTTTTCTAACTTATTATAATCCGTTTCAATATGTACAAGTACCTAGTAATTTGAGTATCAGTAGATTGAAAAGTGATGCAGGTTCGGTATCGCCTCGTCGTCACTTTAACACAAGTCTACGTATTCTATTGTAACTGTAAAATTATTTTCACTTTAAGTATATAAAGGAGATTTGCAGAACCTAAGCAGATTACATTTACTGATTTACTTACACTACAACACCTCTGCCTCTATACAATATCTCGTGACGTCACAAACTCTGAGAGTAAAATTACACCACAGTGTAGAAACTTTAATCTTTAATTGAAATGTACCTGTGGAATGAATGTACTTACATTTTATGTAATACCCTGTAATACTCATCATGAATGTTCCCATTTCTATATTTGTAGTCACAGTATGTAGCAACTTATAATTAAATCACAGATGAGATTACTTTGAAATGGAAATTACTGCCAGTCGATTGAAAAAGCTCTTACATTCAATAAAATGTAACTTTAACTGTGATTTAAAAATACCTGGGTACATTTGAATAAAAACCTCGTCAGGCAATTTAAGCTTTAATCCTGTCCTCTTTCATCCTACAATCGTAGTCATTAGTCGGAAAGGCGAAACGATCTAACATACATTTGCTTGTTGTACGTGTGATGTAATACAAAACACAAAGATACAATCCTTTAACTGTAGTAGCATTTCATAAACTTCAAAGCTTTATAATTTTGCATCCACAGCATACAACCTAGTAGCTCAGCTACCTCTACTACTTCTCTTGATAATTGCAATGTGACATTCGATATTTGCTTGCTGTTTCTACTTCTGTATTTGATTTTGCTCTAATTGTCACCGTTTTCTAGCCAAGGCAAAAGTCAGTAACCTTTTGAAAGTGAAAGACCGAATTTTAGTTTCACTGTAAACCCCGAATGCACATTTACCAAAAATAGGAATTGCGTACACGTGTGCATGTGAACGAAACTTTATTCAAGAAAACACGTACCAATTTTCTATTACCTACATATATAAGTCGAGCTGGACAAGTTTGTAATTAAAGTTAGTGAAGACTATATAAAATACAAAATCCGGTGTAGTTAATACTACTGTATAATTAAAACTAATTTAGTTAGGTAATGTATTTGCTGAAGAAAATTCTACTTTGACAAAATCACTTCATCAGTGAAACTTAAACTAGTTTTGTAGATTTCGAGGATAATAATAGTACAAGTAAAATAAAACCCTCAAGTTTTAATAATGGTGATGAAATTAAATTGCAAATGACAGTACAGAGCTGTACTGTGTAAATTTACATGAGCCCTTAGTCTAACCTCATTAATTTGCACAGGACAGATGATAATACACAGTGAAAGTCTCCTCAGGGCATCTCTCTGCCTCAGGGAGGCCAAAACCTTACAGTAAGTGTGGTTTTAAAGTTTGAATAGGCGAAATATAATATTCTCGGTGTAAGTGTGCCTTGGTGTATGTACTTAACCCTAATCTATTCTTCTACTCGTCGAGCACATGCATTTACACAATGCTACTTAACAACAACTACATCAGAGACGAGAAGATGATGAAAGGAAGTACCCTATAGGCATATTAGTATTTATACAGTTAAAGATTTAACAGAGAGACAGCGACACATTACACAACGATAAGCCTCTGCTGGGTACAATATTTTATTCTGGTATTCGGGTAAATTTACACGTACCCGACCACAAAAACCCAACTACCAACCGAATGTTTTAAATTTCATTTCACATTAAATGCATAGAATGAGAAACAAGCTAAACCAGAACAAACAATGACACTTCCGGTACCACAAACTACTAGGTATTGTAGTAGTAAAGAATTGGAGAATATGTTGAGAGACATAATGGAAATATGTGTTGAAGTACTACAACTTTCACAATCGAGTGAAGTTAATATGCAACTTTTACCACAAACCTTCCATTTGAGTGCGATTTGCTTTTCTTCTATAGCTTGCATTGCACAGCATGATCATAAAAATTTACTTGTGTCCATTCTTTTCAGAGCGTACACTATATAGGTATCTATTATCATAATATCAGTAAATGGGCAGATATTATATAATTGTATTCTGACTAATTCAGTTACCATTTCCCTGTAAGTATTACACGAAATTCTACTTTGCAACCGAAAATGAAATGTTTTTTTCCAAAAATTACTGTTAATTTTTGTTCATTTCGTGATTTATTAATCATAAATAATCTTTTTTCTAATTTAATTCTAATTCGTGTCTCGTTTTCTATGAAAGATGTTGCTAAATAGCAAATAGGCAAGGTATCACTATTTATAAACGCATTTTATGGAAAACAAATATTTTTTGCTGTATTGCGATGTCTTATAGTTAGTAGTCTTAGTGTGTCCATGTAGAATTCTATCTGTACCTCTATATTTTGATGTTTGTCCCAATAAGTAATTTTAAAAAATATGCATGAAATCTGTGCACAATTAAACACAGCGTTGACGTTATTTTTCAATTCTACTTACAATGACATGACTATATGATTTAAAAAACAGTTATTCTGCCTTTGAATTTCAATTCAAGTTGTTACTATTAAAATAGGGATTGCGATTTTAAGTATGGAGTGTTGCTTACATTATATACTGTGTTGTACTATAGTAGCAGTAAAACCTTCAGGCTTTAGTTAAATCCAATCAAGCTAGTACAAAGCAATATGTAAATTTAATTTGTACCGTCAGATATATTCACGATAGACTTGCCACCCACCACTGAAAGTGCACATCAGTATTTCACAATATAATGCAAACACGTAGCAAAATAATGTGTCTACATTATTGACGCAAATTGTACATACAGACAATAAAACGAACGCGTTGGCCACATAATGTTGTAACTAAAATTAGGTACTGACTAGAAATCTCACGAGATAAAACTAATATCATTCATTACCATTGTTTAAACACGCTGGATGTGCATGTGTAGATGTGTCTTCATTGTGGACAGAAGCGAATGCTGATGTAGCCGTGTTTATTTATGCATAATGTGGAACTAACATGTACAATGGTCTTTCGGGGAATCTTTTGATATTTATCCATTCTGCCATCATCATATTACATTTTGTGCAAAAGACCTCTGAAACTGTTGTTGATTAAATTCAATCTAACATCCGCAATGGTTGTGAAAGCAGAAAGTTCCGGTCATTTCTATCAAATGCAGATATATAACCTGTAATTACACATTATATACACATACCTAACATTTCCCAAAATGAAAACATGAACACACAAATATTATGGAAACTGTTATTCTGCGGAAATGAAATATATATAAATGAAATATAACAATTTTTAAATTTTCTCGAATGGTTCTCCATGGATTGATAGTCATTATTAGTCATACTCAGTTTCAAGAACCACTACTATGAATTGACATTATCAAGTTCAGGGAATATCTATACAATAATTCTGCTTAAAATTCCTATACAAAATTACACTAGTACAGAAAATGCAACTTTTACTGTGTATTGGCATTCTACTATTTATTCATTTACACTAACTGTGAGATGATGCAATTATGATTTTATTAAAATCGCTTTAGCAATGTAAATAACGTTATTTGTTTTATAGTTTGCATCTACCATTTGCTTACTAAACAAAGGGACATTTTATCCAAGGAATATCTACAATAGTTATATTAAAAATATTATTCTTTTTATACAAAATAAAGTCATTTATGGCTTCTAGTAGACACTTGCTTTAAAATCAATTCAGTTTATCAATAATTGATTTTGTTAATCAATAATTGATTTAAAACAAGTGTGTGCTAAAAGCCTTAAATGACTTTATTTTGTCTAAGAATAATATTTTTAATAGAACTATTGTATTAGATATACCTGGTATGGAATGTCCGATTATCTATACACAATCAACAAGATTATGCGTAACGTGATGGTTGTTTTACTTTAGTAAGCATGGCAGATGCAAATTATAAAACAAATGACGTCTGTAAGTAATAGCGTTATTGACATTGATAAAGCGAGAATAATAAAATTATAATGGTACCATCTCACATTTAGTTACATTAATATATATTGCGTAAATAAATACTACTAAATAGAATAAATAAATGTACAGTAAAAGTTGCATTTTCTGTACTATTATATACATATAGTGATTAATTCAGATTATTATTTGAGTTTATGCATGTCGAAAAAATAGTAAAGTTACCGTGTAGCATAAATAAGTGAGATACCTGGCAGTGTTATGTTACTGCCAAAAGTGGCAAAACCGTAGGAAAGGAATGTTGGCCAAGGATTTTGTAAAATTCCGTTATATGGGAATTGTAATGAAGCAAATGTGGTAAACGGAGCGTTTAGAGGTTTAATATTATTGTTGTTGCTTTCTGTCATAATAATAATGCAATCTTTGAGGCTGAGCTTAGCCATCCGTTGCGGAAGAGTCTCCGTATGAGTTCAGAGCTTATCTCGCTCGTTGACTCCGCCAAAGTTTCCAGAATCTCAATTCAAATCTTCTCTTAACACACATTGAAATTGTAAATGCATTCGCAGGTTCAGGATACGCTTTGCTTTGCATTTTGCATACACTTCAAGATAAAACAATATACATATTTCCATTTTCCGTATTGTGTTACAGTTACTATTGATAAGAGAACACAAATGATAATAAAGGCAAAGGCAGATGATGTTCCTTTGCGTAAAATAATGAATATGTATATACCTACTTACGGTTTACGCTTTCAACCTCTCGCATTTCAAACGAATATTTGGTTTGAGCTTAAAATACATGACACAGCAGTACAGACGAACTTTATTCTGCAGATGTATGTAAAATACACCGATTTGATGTCATAAATAAATAGAAGTTATAAATAGACACTGAGTTTGAATAATAATTAGGTACTATGTTCTAAAAAGGTAAAATGCTGAGTAAAATACCTATGGAACGATTGTAGGAAAGTAACGGAGGCAATAATAATAATAAAGAAGCGATATTATATGGTGTGGGAAGGTAAAACCCAAGATATTAGAATCAACCAGGATAGTATATATATATGGAAAGAAGTGTAAGGTTGCTTCTAATATCCTGGGTAAAACCTTAATTTCGGAAGGATTTGATTGCTGATTTCACCATTGTTACACATGTAGTATTATGTTATAAGAAGCTTAGCGTGAAAGTATTTGTGCCTATTTCGGCATCAGATTTTAAGGAATTTGATAAACACGTTGTGCCTCTTTCGTGATTGCAGTTCAAACTCCAAATATTCACATGCTATAAAAAATCATAGCCTTTTAGATAAAATTAATAAAATACTGCAATTTTTTAAATGATTTTTGTAGGTACATCATTCCCCTCGTTATAGCTTAGATTATTGATTTCTATGTTACTTCTTTTGCAAAAATTAAACCGCAGCTCTTCAAAATCTATTTGAATTACGCTATTTTGAGAAAATAACACACTTGTACACATGTATACACTTTGGTTCAATTAGGTATGCAAACAAATAATTTATAAACTTATTCCTGAAACTGCCCTGAAATCCCCGAAATTTTTTGCTATTTGATAAAATTCACAAGAAATAACGAAAACATTTTTTGAACTCGAAAATTAGAAATGTTCCGAGTAGGACAGAATAATGTTTCTCAAATTCTAAACTACAATTTTTATACAAACTTCATTTCAGTTTATGTAAAGACTCACATGAAAACCTACGATTCAATATTTCTTTTATGCTTTTAAATTAAAAACAGTTTTTCCTCACTGGAAAATGACTGTTACTTTTAAATACAGCAATAAACAAGATACCGGCTCTGATAAAAGCTAAGTTGTCTTATTCACATGGTTTTCCGTTGTCTGGAAATTAATCAATTGACAAATGAGTGGGAGCGAAAGTCGGAATTTAATTTCTGGGTACGTTTAGAGGCATTTATTTACTATATTAGTATTACATCCACCACACCAGAGCATCAGCACGAGTAGTAAAGTACATAGTGACATCATTCTACTAACTAAATGTCAGTGTCAGGCAGGACAATGCAATTAATTACTGTGTAGAACGACGGGAAGTGCACATGACGGAGTACTTCTGTCTTTCTCTAGAAATATATTGCCCAATGCTTGCGAAAACGCTTCAATACACACAACACATACAACATGTCGTCTCTTTCTTTACTTAACCTAATAATAGACAATCAGAGCGCAGCATAGCCCTAGTAGTCCTTAAGCAAATACATAAATGCTAACTTTCAGAGAATTATATTATTTGATTTGCATTTTATTATTTTCAGCGTTCGAATAAAATTTCTCCAGTGCGTGACCGAAGTTGCAAATATACATTGCAAACCCGAAGCAGCAAATTTTCTGCAGAGAATGGCGGAAACCCTGGTTCGATCGACGATGAGAAGTCATTTTCATGCTTGTTCTAATGTGAGTTACAAAAATTGCACAATGGTCAGCTCAGCTCCGCCGTCCTGCACATTCCAGTCCAAACTCTCCATGAATTCTTCCCCAGTAGCGTCTACCGTTATGGACACCGTGTTTGTTTTTATTCGAACCTTTTTCTCATTCGATTATCTTTCTCGTGCGTTTCTCTTTGGATTTAGTGCTGTTTACGTTGCATGCAACACGAAATTCTGGTAAACGGCTGTACGGTACCTTATAACGGCACGTCTCATCATTACTCATCAATAGATTTAGTCTCGGTGGTATATTTTTTATATTGCAGATTATACAGTCGTTGTTCTAGAAAAAGTCACAATAATAATGAGAAAAGTATACTACTAAATGTTACTTGTGAAAAATTAGGTATCTCACTAAAATAATATACTCATGTGTAGAAAACCTTGTAGCTAATATTTTGGTTTGTATAGTACACTTTAATAAATAGACGAATCTCGATTCAGTGTGTTGTGAAATAGAATGTAAATAGGAAAGGAGATTTTTATTCGTCCTATGGGCAACTGGCTGAAAATGCATTATACCTTATAACTACAGGGTGCTACGTTTGTCTAGCATTTTAGAATAAATTAAATTAGTTTTCATTCACTAACATTTTCTAAGTTATTACATGTAAAAATTAAAGCTACCTTACAATTGTTTCTAGTTACTCCTTTAGGAATAAGAATAATATAATATTGAGCGTTACATGTAATGCATAGAGAAAATTCTCAGTTTACATATTTATAGACTTCTGTAGAGTCTGGAAAATACCTAGACTAATATAATAATTTAATGAACTTATATTGTAAGATAATAAGTATAGTAATGTACGTGAATTATGAATTTGTAACAAGGTTTTAGAAGAATGGTTTGTAGACATTAGATAAAAATCATTAAAAAATGCATGTAAAAGCTTTAAAGTGCAATGTTTAATAAATGCAAAGTTAAGCTACCTTGATTTCTGTAAAGTTAGACGTGAATTACAACACAATGAGTTAATTTTTTGTTTTGTGACATATATACCTATAGTTGTATGAAACACTGAAGAGATCTATAATTATAGGAAGCCAAAATATCTGTACTTACAATAATACCTATATGTAGGATGATAATATTGTCTGATAGGATATACTATACCGATGTATCCCTATATTCGTTTAGATAGTAGTATAGTAGTAGTAAGTTTATAAAAAGGAATGTAGGCATTAAAAAAATAAGTTAGGAAGCTGTAAGCAATATATAAGAGATCTTTGACGTGGCAAAGTATATAGGAAAAAGCGAAACTGAGCTCTGTTCTTTACAGTAGAAGAAAGTATTTCTTTACTGGTGAAGGTGAACTGAAGCGATTTATAATAAATCATGGACATTTTCCGATGGCCTGTGTAATCGTGTGGAAAATGTCCATTAAGAACACTGCCACTACATAAGTGACACGTGTTTTTTCACATACACTTCTAATTCAATGTCTACTGCACACACATTATTTCATCGTCATCCCTTGTGTGCACTTAATGATGAATGTTCCACTCAATCTACCCAAACGTAATCACTATTTGAAAAATATAACTATCTTTAGACTACTCCTATTAAAAGTGGCAGTATTTCACAACATTACTTACTTACTTCATGTAATGTGTAACCATTTGTTGGCCAGATCTTTCGATTTATTTTAAGGTAACTTTTTCTTTAACGCGCAGGCAAGAAATATTATAGGAAATATATTCTTATCGGCTGTGACCGTCCCAGATTTTTCAAGCCCCCGTTTCTAAGTCTAGATACGCCCTTGAGTACAACTTAATTTTAATTTTCGGAACTCGCAAAGGGAAAAAATTCCAAAAAGGGGTCAATTTGCAGTCATTGACCAAAAAGGAGCCCCTTTCCGGAATTCAGGGGAAACACGTGCAGTGTACCCGATTCCTTCCCCTTCAGTGCGTCCTTGACACTACTAACCCTTAGTAGTTTTTTTAGTTTACATTAGAATCTGTTTTAAGGTTGAAAACTCTTTTGAAGTCACTATTATATAGGTATGTGGTACGTTTACTAATGAATCGAATTATTACTAATAAATGTAATGTAATAGTTAACCTACTCATTATTACGTTACTGATTGCAATCGCCATTTTGCTCTGGTTACTTCTAAATGTTATACTTCTTCTACATTTTATGAGTTCATAGCTAGTAAATGGAGTATTATTATGAATTTCTCTGTTGACTTATTGAAAAATAGTTTTCAGTACTAAACCAGCACTAAAGAAAGCAATTAAAAAATTATTACACCGCAAACTAATGAAAAATAATTTATAGTAACATAAAATAAACTCCAAACATTAACTTTCATAATATAAATCTTGGTTTCCCATTTACAATTAGATTATAATTCAACCAAATGTTTCTTGAAGGTAAAGATAATAAAATAAAACTATTAATGTTTAAACCAAGTTGAGATCCAAAATCATATAATGAGTTTGGTTTGGCTCTTGAGGAGATCCTAAATATTTCAGGCAAGGTTGGATATTGTTAAAATACAAAAGTGAAAAAAGTGTTACTATTGTATTACTATTACCTACAACTGTACAAACATCTAAAATTTGTGTAGGGGCTTTATGCAATATTAACAAAGTGTAATTTTATTTTGACGCATATGAAACTTGAATTTATGATGTTCAATGTTGAATGATTTAATTCATTGCGCTAAAATTTTGAATCATTCCTGTAGGCATCTTTACAAAATAATTTTTTTCAAATGAAGTTCCTAAATCGAATATCTAAATACCTCCGACCTCCATAATAAAATATCTAACTAAGTAAGGTTATATAATAACGTGGCACTAATTGAAAACAGGTACCTATAATTTTACGATCAGTAATTAATTGTAATGATCCAATGTTGAAAAATCGTAGGTACCTCTAAATAAAGCCATATAAAACTATAAGAATAGGAACAAATTCTGTGCACGTCCGTTCTACATTGCGATGATGAGAATACAAACAAATTAATTATTGTGTACCTATATGTCTATACTTGTTACCTGCATTTATGTACTGCTACCTACTTTGTATTTCTTTTAGATTTAAATCTTGTAGTTTATTTAGGTACAAAGATTTCAGAGATAAATCACTTCAACATCTACCAATTAGTATGTAACTCATTTGCACATCCTCATCTACTATAGTACATTAAGTATACAAATAAAAATAAACGATACATGTTTAAGCGCATTGCATAGTTCAAACTTCGTATGCTCGCTCAGTAGTGTATTTTAGCACAGTGCTATTATTATAGCTAATTAACTGTAGAAGTGTAAATGATATTACCTAGTTGGATATACATGCGTTGAATGAGCAATTATTTTATGCCCGTAATATATATGTAGGTAATAATAAAATAACAAGAGTTGATTCTCTTCTTGTATTTCTTCATGGTAATAGTAGATCCATATAGAGTATTATCTACATAAATCATGTTTGTACACATGATTGAAAGATAAGCAAAATATTTATAATATGTACTCTATATACAATTTACAGTCTAACATTATCAAAGTAGGCATCTATCTATATACTATGTCCTATAAGTCCTAGCTGCATATTCAACACAGAAAAATATTTAAGAATAGACATAAAGATAAGATGTTATTATAAGTATCTGTGTATGCACCTAATTCTTTAGTGCACTTGTAGATTCATGATCCAACCCTATAAATAGTATACAATCATAATATTAATTAAAAATTGTCAATATCAACTTGCTTAGCTATTTGATTGAAATTAAATATGTTAATAAGTAAATACCTAGATATTTACCTTACAAGTAAGTTAGTAAGTTAAGTACCTGCATATAATACCCAAAATTGCAATGTGCTCATTTATACTTTCAAGAATCTTCATTTAGTATGAATGTATATATTAATTATACGTATAGAACCGTAATCATAATTAAGATATATTAATTATACGTATAGAACCGTAATCATAATTAAGAAATGTTAATTCTACGCATAGAACCGTAATCACAATTAAGAAATACAAAGTAATAATGGTGCTCGAAAATTGTAATACCTAAAAACCCAAGGGAATAAACGAGATTAATACAAATGGATAAAAGCCATGTGTGTACTGCATTGATTCTACATATGAAAAGGTTTAAACAAAATTTAACAGCCTAACTCTCATTTAAAATCTAAATAGTATTGCACTCGGTACTCACTGCATCATTTTTAATCGTAGCATCTTTATGCAAGACATCAAATTTATCTCACAATTGGCAAGTTTTACAATGGGAAGCATCATACTCTTTCTCAAACCACGATTTTTATGCAACGGAGTAATTTTCTATCATTCTCAGCATCTAGAGCGATAAAACTGATTTCCCATTTTCTAACTTCGCACATTGCCGAATCGTTGATTTACGAAAATACACATTTTATTCCAAAGAACACATCGGAATTGCACAAGTAGTGGGAGATTAGAGTATACAAAGTTTACAAAGACCTTGAGAAATTCTTGGAAAACAAAACTTGGCCATAAATTATCGAAAGAACAATACAAATCGACCTTGGATAGCTGATAGCTAATTGCTCTGCATTAGACAGCTGAATCATCTTAATACTTTTGATGTTTAAACTATATGTATTTTCTCATGTCCAAATTGCTTTCCTAAGAAAAGACGATTCCTTATAAACAGAAATTTCTTAGAGTGGAGTAATTGGTTTGTGGATCTAACTCGTAGAGAAATAGGGTGGCTAACGGCTATTAGAGATTAGATATTGCACATTGCACATCGTCCTCAAGAATCAACTTTAATGGAATCGACGACAAAATGTTTCGCAAACTCTTCGCAAGCTCATACTATAATGCTTACTCATGCTTGGTGAAATATGCCTTAAAGAAAAATACTAAATAAGAATAAAATTATTTTCTCTTCATGCTTCTTCCTTGTCCTGCTTCTTCCAGCATTCGTTTTTTTGCCATAGGGTATAAGGATGGACAGAAATTTTTTATCTTGGAACGATAATAACAACAAAATACAATGACACTAATGCAGTGACTCAACGTTGATTCTTCCGCAGATTTACAAGTTTCACCCTTTTTCATATGGAATCTGTTGTGTAGGTCTGAGCTTACACTTGGTGCTACAACGAGCCCATAGTACACTTAAAGCTGAAGTGTTAGGTTTGTGTTACAAGACAAATATGTAAAATAGCGTTAAATAACATTCCTAGTAAGTCTGATTTATTGCAGTATGTGCCATATCATATCTCTAATATATATACATGATGTATGAAACCGGTTTATTAAAAAAGACAAAAAATCTGAACTGTACAAAAACTAACCGCGTACAAGACTGGAACATAGATTACGTACTATACGTAAAAAGTGCATATAAAAAACTATAAAATTATGCACATTGTGAAATAAAACTTGTTCATTATTTATCAAACCACACCATGATCCTTTGATTTCAAGTTGTGCATCGACATGAAAAACAATTTTAAACTGAGTAATAAAACAATTCTAGCTCATGCATGCAATGCCCACAAAATATCGTACAATACCTCTTACGTATATAATACTATAATATACATATTTCCATTATTGGTAATAATACTTTGTAGTAATATGATTTCAATCAATTCAATAAGTATGATGTAGTAATTTGATTAGTAGAAAAATATGTGGAAGATTGGAAAACAACCTCGGATTTGTACAATAAACTTAACATTTCATTTGTCCGAAAACATTTTTTTATCCCGATCTCGCAAAAAGATCTCTAACCCGATTTTATGTTTCTTTTCTCCAGTTGTTAAATTTTACGGCACAATCGGAAGTACCCCTTACACCATAATATCCAACTCTTCTTATTTGGTATTTACCATAGCATCATTTCTCCAAAACAGTTTAACCATGAATCTTCCACTGCACCAAATATCTCGCAAGTAATAAAAACGAGTTAACACTTTCAACTTATTTATTTTTACATGATCCGCTTTTAAATTTAGACTTGCTACACACTTCTAATTAATTTTAAACGAAGTACCATGAAGATTTTCGATCTTCGTTCACAAAACTATAAATTTTCTATTTGTTTTGATGTTTGAGTTGAGTGAGTTTTAGTTTGTAGTATTTGCACTGTTTCACACAGTTTTCATGGCTATGATCTTACTCAAGTATACTACCATGCACCATGATATTTATGTGTAATTATGACTAATGACATATCTTAAGAATAAAGAAGTTATAAACTCTATAGTAATGTTTGACTTTGTTGTATTTATCTTTGGAAACTAATTTCACCTCTAACAATTACTCATATAAAGTCGACTGTACGTGCGACTCATTATCGTCAGTCAGGGAAATCTTTCTTCTGGAAGAAACAAGGAAAATGGATCTTTTCCTTCCTTCTTGACTTAACAAGCAAAGTGTACAAAGTTTTTAATACTTTTACATTGTTCTCGTCTATGCAACTCTTTTGGGCAATTTAATTTACAGAAAAGTTTATACATGAACATTAATACGGGATGACTTGTTTCTCTCTCACTTTGCTTTTGTGGACTGACTAAACTAAAAACTGCTTAAGTTACTATACTTGGATTCGCCAGTTACACAATTGTAAGAAGTTCTTTCATTGGCGTCTCTAACAGTTTTCTTCTTTCTTCCAGCTGCCTTTGCCAGAACATCTGTGATGATAAACGTAAATGGCACTTATATATCACGGGACTACTAAACTATGAAGACTTTGAGACATTTTCTGATATATGTGAATGTGTGTGGGACTACACATGCACAAAGAACGGGCTAAAGTCCTCAGTGAACTCATTATGAACATAATACTACTAGAACCCATGCGTTATTTTTTATTAAAGAGTTATGATGAAGTAATATAATATTATGAATATATACCCATATTATTATGTATGGTTAGTTAGATAATATAGGTATATTAAGTTGTAAAAGCTATAACTGTCTTTGAGAGACATTGAGACATAAAAAGTAAAATAATATTTTTATACAGTCATGTGTATAAATGCAACAGTGATATAAACTATAGAAATATTAGGAGTAGTAAAAAAAGTCCAAGAAAGTTTAACTTTATGAATGTTCTACTTTCAAAAGAAATCTTTTGTCGAGTATTAGTAGTAGATAAGTTTTTAAGAGTTGTAAAAGACTATACACGTTTATAAACTGTTTTTATTTGTGTTTTGTCTGGTCTGTCTCATTATTAGATATATCTCATTTTAACAGTTTCAAAAGTAACTGCAATAGGAAACTGCTGCTAAATATAAAAAAAGTTTCTAAGTACACTAAACCGTTGTACTGTATGAGTGCAATTTCGTAAAACTCATAAGGGCCATAAAACACACTTATTGCTTATCAACTTATCATGCTCTATGTACCATGTACCGTTCTGGTTGGGGCACTGTGCAAATGTGGGCAAATTTCCGTGTACCTACCTCAACCTACGTACCTACGTGTGAAGAGTGGGCACAGGGCACTCAGGGCCAGGGCACATGGAACATCTCTTATTCTCATTCCTCATTATTATGTAAACTAATTTAATTTGTCAAATTGCAGTGAAAGAAAACAACTATACTTCCATACGTGGCAGATTAGCAGTACCTACCTAATAAATAAATAAAAATGTGTTTTTTATGAACTGTTGTAAAAATGTTTTGTTATAACAAATTTTATTCAATAAAGGAATAGTAATATTTTTTGTACACATAATATACATGTTTGAATTATAGTATCTTTAAATACGCACGATGTCATTTGAAGAAAGAAAGACATACATACTAAAAACAATAAGTTGTTTCCTTCTTTATCATTATTGCCTTCATGAAAGAAAGGAACAATTAATTATTAAAAAGCTGCAATATGTACCTATCCATTCGCACCGAACATTTTTCGAATGACATTCTTAACAATTGAGAACAAATATTTCATTCTTATATGAAGTACGATGTACAATGTACAATGTACTACCAGAAATAATCTTCTGCAACTTGAATTATTAAAATTCACTCATTTACATACCCATTTCGTATTCAGTAACTTTGTAAGTGTACACACACGTGTCTCCATTTCCAAATCATTAAAACTGAGCCATTATTACAGTCCTGCATTTCGAAAAAGTAATGAAGAATGAGTTTTCACCCGAGGGAATTAATTATAATGCTAAAATGCCAACACGGCTGTGTACAATATGTAATTAATTCAATGCCTCATATTATCAAAGATTTAATGAGAATTCGTGCAATCGTTCGTACGTCTATGGAAAGTAAGACTTAATATATTATTCCCTTTTTAAACAACTGGAACTCCAGTTTCTTAATTGCATTTCCGCAAATTGAATCCAGACAGAGAAAGTGACTTAATTAAACTGAAAAATTAATTCCACTAAAAGTAACGAAGAAATGAAAATCTAGAAGAGGCAGTATATGAGAGAACTGAATAAACCATTGTTTAATTTTTGCTATATAAAGAGAACAATAAATACAAAAGATGCTACGAAGAAAAGAGTCGAAATTCCACGATACCTACTACTACTATTATAGAAATTAGTGTGAAGAACTACAGGCTTAAAACAAATTTTTTCACTAATTGCAACTAACTATACATACATATTAGGCATGTACGAATATAAAGTGCACTATTGTTTTTAATAAATCATTGACGTGTATAGATACAGACTACAAATTCCTACATATCATGAATGCAAGTTTCGTGCTTGTTAGTGAGTGATCCAATGATCACTAATTATTATGGTGAACCATCAAAAGGTAATGTGGAGAATATTAGTGCAGTTTTTAATTAAATTAATTAGTAGATGTGCAGCGCGTAAAAATCATTAAAATTACAAAGAATCTTTGCCTGCCATATAATTACGGTGCATGTATGGTACATTTTAGCACATTCCATAGAAAAACGTGTTTATTTGGGTTCCTGATTCCTTATAACTACTCAACTAAGCAAATTCAAACAAACTCTCATCTGCCTTGCCTCCTTCACGTCCAACGCTTGGTCTACAAATGTGAAACACGCACGCGAACTTCTATGCAAAGCTTCACTCGCAAAATAACGCTGAATAGAATTGCAAACAAAAGATCTGTATAGTTTGAATGTTTGAACTTGCTCGTTCATTTATAGAATATTTTTACATGTATTCAGTCCTGCCAATTAATGTACGAGCAATTAACACAATCAATTAATTCAAGAGAAATTCTATTCAAGGCAACAGAAATTATTATAATTAAAACGAAATTGTCAGCAGTTTAATTAAATTTTATTAGAAATAAGTAGTTAAAAAAAGAAAATGCTAATTTAAGATTCTAGAGAACATCTAGAGTTTAGCAATTTGTTATGCTTCACTTGCAGCTTTATGAAGATAATAAAAATTGCTGATTTTCCTATCGTTTCTGTAAAATAGTAAAATTTTGGCCTGGATCCATACATACATGTAAAGTCAAAAACAAATTATTGTAATATAAAATACTAATGGATAGAATATCTCCACAAAATCTCTAAAACTTATAAAACAATCCAAGATAGACATTTGAACTACATAGAGGTGCAACCTGAGTAGTTAACACTGCATACTACAATTCAATAGCAGTAACAATTGTTTAATATTTTCAGAAAAAAGTAAAACTGATTCTTATCAAATTCTTTATCATTGTTACTATTACACTTTTGCACAAAACTACAATTCTTCATGCGTAAATTCACAATACACTTACAACAAACAAATATTAAAAGGGAAAATCTAATAATAACCCTTCACAAATGAAGATAAGTCTACTATTAAAATCTATTAACGATTCTATAACCACTCTTCTAGCATTGTAGCATTTATTACATTTCCACTTTCTAAATCGTTTTTTGTAGACTATGAAGAAGATAATCGGAAATTCATCACTATAATGTACTATGAAGGTAATGCTGTTACTATCAGCGTGTAAACTTCAACTAAACGTAACTTGTGTACTTAAATTGCTAAATCTTTTACAAGGAAAATTATACACAGGTGTGTGGGCACTCTGGTATTATTGTTTTATGCAGTCAATCTTTAAACTGTATATCTCTGCACTGTCTCTATATAGTATGTACATATATAAGAAAACGCGTAAAACAATTCCCATTAAATTGCACACACTCACTCTGGTTATGTTAAACGTATTTATAGTTACAAGTATTAACTTCTGCACTTTGTACGGCTGGTTCTCTAAAAAATAAAAGTTGGTAACTGTTATAGGGCTATACATATATCATCATCCCCTATGGAGATGTGGCATTGTTCTTGTTGAAGATTTCAAAGTGTTAAAAATGACTACAGTAGGAGTTCTTGACGTAAACGTCTCGACTCAGACACACAGTACATCTATAATATTATCTTTAACAGATTTATTATGGTAAAAAGGGAAATGAAAAATTCCAATGATGTTGTGTCCGTCTAATTAGCTTGTACTTTGTTCCACGTCTTCTTCTTGTCTAAATACTCACTGACTAAACATTACCTACACTAATGTTAACACTACTAACACTAAAACAGTAAAACTGAACTACTGTGAAGTAAAAAAGCCAAAGCTACTCTGATTATCTGTAAAATTTCTATATACTTGAACGATTTTACTGTACTCTTTAACACTAAAGCACATTGATAGCTCAAACACGTTTAACTTGCCCTTGCCCTTGCAATTTCAATGCATTTATGTTTTATATACAGTTGATAGTTAAAATATACCACGATAACTTTTGCAGTAGTAATCCTTAATAACTTTTAATTAGAGATTCTTGTTTTGTTTTATTTTCTGAAAGCTCTCTATTATTCTCCACATATTATTACAAACTAACCATACTTCATGTCAACAACAGCATTTCAAGTTAAACTCAGAATTCACAATTAGTTTCACTTTACTCTTTCATGATTACGGTAAGAAGAAAGAAGAAGACGACGATTAATCAACAGCAATGAGAATTCTACTTTGTGTGTGCAGTTTGGCTCGTGCTGTCTTTATTGTGAATTTCGTGCCAATACTGCAACAATTAATATATTAATCATAATCACAATTAAAATTTCACTCAAATAGATTAGTTTTACTTTAGTTAGTTAACTATTCCAATAATTATTGTGATAATATTACCTGTGAAAATGTGATTGCGCCATATTCTCGTGAATCTCGTGCGTCACGGCTGTCACTTTTGCAAATCTCTTTGTTTTCTTCTTTGTGTGTGTCTTTGCGGGAATTTCTAACAGCAAGATGAAAGTGACAACGAAGTCTCAATTAGGGTTGTTTAGTGCCTTGTTTTTATTATCAGTATTGTCATTATTTCTTTCTCTTGTCATAAAATGGCAAACTACATCGTTGTCTGATAACAAATTTCTAACAGTGCCATTGTTAATTTCTGCCTTCAGTCTTCATCCGTCTTCTGTGTATTCTGATAATGTTAACATTGTAAGGAATATCGCTGTTGTTTTCGGATCCGTTTTCCTAGTGCAGCCTCAAGGTAAATTTTTATGATGTACATACCATAATTAGTTAACTACGTAGATTGCAACTATTATTAAATCTAAATCTGTAACGCAGTTGTAATATGAACCTCATTTTTTGTTACAATTTACATTGGTGAATTTATATGCAAATTATTTTATGATCTGGGGCCTGGGGCTGTTTGCTTTTCCAAGAGTTATGTTATACAGTCAAAGTGCATCCATGCAAAATTTCTTTTTAGGTGCCGTCAGTTTGTCCACTCAGTCGGATGAAATACGGAACTTGATGTTACTTAAAAGAAGGTTGCAAGAAATTAACCCTACTGAGAGCGATGAGCATCATCATTCTAAAAGTAGGGCAGTTTTACCAGGATCTAAAGGCAAATCTCTTCTGCGGCCAAAATCAGCGAAAAAGGTTGAAAAGAAACTGTCTCGCAAAGAGGAACTGAGTAACAGAATTTTGGAGGAAATAGAATCACTCGACCCATTAAAATGTCTACCTAAGGCTCTTTGTAGTCTCAGTGCACAACCCGCTGACTTAATAACCCATTCATCCGATCCTGGCCAAGGGCTTTCTGAACAAGAACAAAAGAATAATGATGTCGTTAACGAATATCTCGAATTGATGAAAACTATTATCACGTAAAAACTAAAAAACAACTTGCTTTGTTATGATTATTTGTAGTCATTATTATAATTGCTTAGCTGGAGCCTGGAGGAACTCTTATATAGTATAAAAGTAGTTCATGTAATCATGCAATACGCACTTTACAATTCCCTGAAGGGAATTTGCATTAAGTTGTAGTATTAGGTTGGATTATAAGTATAGGAGTAACTAAAACTGAATACAGATTATGTAAATAAACTGAAATTATTTCAGAATGGAACCTCAAAACAAGAGACAGGAAAAAAATCGCCACCTACCTAAGTCCCAGGTGGAAAGACCACCTAAAGCTGGAGCTGAAGCGAAAGAGAAGGAGGAAGATGAATATGACAATTCGGATGAGCAAGAAGAAGATGAAGAAGTTGATGACGGCGACGACAATGAAAATATCGATGACGATATAGAGGAGGATTCAAATGATGAACAAGAACAACATGAATCCAAACGACACCCTGTGTCTCTTCGACCTAATAATTTTCGACTTACCCCTCCGGTTGGTCCTAAACCATTTGGGCAACCCAATATGGACCATACAGACAAATGGTATTATAATCAAAAACACAAAATGAAAAATTTGATGGCTACAACCGAAGATCCGTATGGACTGACTAGTGCGGAAGTATTGTACCCAGATTATGATCACAGCCCCCGTCCACATTATCCGTATCGTCATCCTGCACATCCGAATAGAGATACAAGGCAGGGATTAAAAAACGGGCATGGACATAAACATGGACATAGAAATAAACATGGACATGGAAACAAAAACAAAAACAAACATAAAAACAGAAACAACCGCAATAAAAATCACCATAATCAACATCATCCTACATCGTATTCCCAACAGTATCACTACATGTCAATGCCTGGTCCTCCAGGAGCTGTTGGAGGCCATGGTGGACATGGTGGACATGGTGGACATGGTGGTCATGGTGGCTATCAAACTATAGGCTATGACAATTATCATCAACCTCAATACCAAGCCTCCTTTACAGAACACCAATCTTCATTTTCTTCTATGGTGTACTACTACATGCCGAGTTTTATGAAGAAAATTTTAGACTTTGTGATGCCAGTTTTTACTTTTGAGTATTCCCCTCTTCAGGGACCTCCTCCTGATATATTTAAAGACGATCCATTTTTCGACGGATTTAAGAAAAGAAAGGGATTATTTGACTTCGGAGAACAAGGAAGAAGTCTTTCAAGTGGTAGTCACGTTCAAGCAGCAAGTACGGTCTTTGAACGGCGAACAGGTCGCAGCTTGGATGATATTGTAAGTTTGAATTTTTAGTAATTCTATATGTATTTTACTGTAGTTTTTTATAAAATTAGTTTCATTTAAAGTAGTTGTAATAGCTAACTCCATTGTTAAGAAGATTGTGAGATTTTCTTTTGAATTTTACAGAAGATGCATAAAAATTTGCATAATTGGTTTTAAATTGCATTTCAAATTAAGTGTAAATTGTATTTAAATGTAATATCAATTTATAGATGGTGGATGCCAGAGATCGTTTTGCTGGTGCATTAGAAATCGGTCAGACATTCAAGAACGTTCGTAAATGTCAAGCTGTATATAGCACTTGTCCTTTCAAGCATACGCAAATCGTTGAGATGATTAATGCCTTGAAGGAAAAAATGCAACTGCAGAAGTTTGTGTATAATAAAATATCAAATTTCGCCGAAAAGAACAAACCTCAGACTCCAGCCGAGGATCGTAATATGGATCTATCTAAACCAACTTTGTCACCACTTCACCAGCATAAGCAGCATCACGGTTCTAAGGAAAATTCCGACACATCAGAATCGAAGGAAGATGTCATTTCAAAAATATTAAAGAGGAAATGGGAGATGGAGACTACAACTATTACACCCAGCACCACAACGGACTCTAACACCTACAAAATCTCATTCAGTCACGAACAGAATTTTCAAAGAAAACCTTTAGTCATTAGAAATATCCAGAACATTCTGCGCACAGGACTTCATGCACACACTGCAGAGGCAGACTCTCCAATGCCAACAAACCTAAACATAAGAGATAAGACTGGACAAAATAACGGTGAGGACCACCAAAACGTCCACCAAATAGGCACTCCTTACAAAGAAAAGGAATTCATGTCAAGGTCAGCAGAATATTCCGACTCAGTAGAGTCTATAGAAGACCTGTTGGCCGTAGCCAATTCACATAAATCTCTTCTGCAAAAATATCATCAGCTGCAACAGCAGCAGCAGCAACAGTCCTCAAATTCTAAATACGTTGTAAATAAAAATGTCAAAAACAAAAGTGACACACCGAAACTTACAACAACAACTACTACTACAGAAGCCCCGTCATTTTTTCAGACATTTATTTCCTTCTTTAAAAATTAAATTTGACACGATACTATTTTTACATTATAGTCTTTGAATTAAGACTGTTTATATGTGAAAAACGAAAACACATTTGTTTGTATAAAACATTTGGACGCTTATTATTTCGTAATGTAATACTATAATTTAAACTATAACGCATAGCTAATAATTGTGGTATTTAAAATGTATGTATTTATTATTAACTCAGGAATAAGTAAATTTAGAGTGTGTACAAATCGTTAATCCCATTTTTGAACTTGTTGTTTCAATCTTGACTACACTCATTCAGTGCAATTCTTGCATTTCACTGTCAGAATGCAATAAATATTCATTTGCAAAATCTCTCGCTTGTTCGTTCGTTCGTTGTTCGCCTATAGGTTGTTTGTACACAAAATTAGGTAAACAGAGTAGGTCATGCTGTATAAACATGAGAATAAATAAATACTAAACAAACAAACACAGCAAAAAATCCATAATTGTAAATGCGCGAGCAATAAACAAAGCTAAGTAGTATTAAACTATCAGAGTGCAGTACAGAACATTGTATGTAAAGGTATATATATACCTGTAAAGAATAGTTCTTTTATATAAAGCATGATGCTTCATTCTTAGAATCTTGTAATTTTCTTTGTTGAAATATTTCAGAGTTCTTAATGATAAGCTGCTGACAACGCAGAGACAAAGTGTTGTCATAAAAATGGTTATCTCCGTAAGGATTTCTTCAATTATTTCATATCTTTTGAAATGAAGAACATCTCTCTTTACACAGAAACAGCCTACTATATATACTTATGATTTGTGATTAATACAAAGTTTGCAAAAATACACTGCATTAGTAGAAATTACAAAAATATACCTATACCACCTCACGAGTTAATTGGAGTAGAGTAGGAGTGAGCATGCAAGTAAAACATTTGTAGTACATCAAGCAATCTCTACTACAGCACCTACCTCTGTGTAATTACACACCAATACTAACCACAAAATCCATCCACATTCACACACTTTGTATTGCTACACCATCGGCATCGCCATAAAATCTAAGAGCGTAATGCAATGAAGAAACTGTAGCAGCAAGTGCAAGGATGAGGTCTCTGGAGCGTGAACTCGTGCACAGAGTGCAGAATGAAATTTCCTTCCTACAGAGTCAGCAGAAGATACACAAGTACTTAAGTAAACTCCTAAACTCCCATCAGAATCAACGCCACTTCTACTGCTGTAAAATACTTTCTGTGCATCAGAAGAACAAGCTTTAGCGAGTCTATGAAGCGTGCCAATCTGAGTTGCCTGTCATTTTCGACAAGGCAAGAACTAAAGAAGCTTATCAAACAATATAACGCTAGTAAAACAATCTTTTACCTTTTAACTTCGCTGTTTTCCCTATAAATGGTATTAAGTATCAAATTATACAAATACTAACACTAAATAGGCATAGTTACTTACCTATGCTAATAAAAATACACATAAATGCATATAGGCATACTATAGGCTACTTATATGCTCATTTATATACCTATACAATAAAATACACAATATTTATACGAAAAAAAGTTAATTAAAATATATTTACAGGTTTTCTTACATATTTGTTTACTTAGTGCAAATTTGCACTTAAATGTTCTTTATACCTACTTGATTTTACGACAGCTGCATAAGCACAGCTTGAAGTGTACAAGGAATTTTAATTTTATAGGTATTTGTGTGTGCACTGCGTGGGATGCAGCGTCCTTTGGTTTTACTAAAAGGCTAAAAATTCATCATTTTACATCTAGGTGTGATCTACTACTCTACATATTTAAAACCATTTAAAATCAACGTGCAGTTCTTCAACGGTAACTCAGATGCTACGGCTGCCAGGGGACATTAATAATAAGTTGCATATTATTAATGCGAATAAAAACAAAAAGTCATAATCATTTTTCTAAAAAGTCGCTTTAAGCGATAGTGTAAATGTATAACATTAACAATAAAGTGCCTACTTCGGTGTACTATTATTTTATTACAGTATTTCATTTTTACCGGTACTGTGTTACCTGAATTTTAATTTTATAGCAAAAGTAGGCAAGTGCAGCAAGAGTAGGTGTATGCATTTTTTAATGACATTTTCTTTCAACGAACCCAAAGACCCCAAGCTGCATATTTAAAGTAAATATCACCTAGATTAAATTACTCACTGAATCTTCTCAGGTGCATTGCAAGTACTTTAATATAATAAAAAATGGTTTTGTTTATAAGAATGCGTTCGCATTTTTTTACGCATTTTTTGTAAGTAAATTGCCAACAAATACAAACCACGAGAACGACAATTTCACAATTAGGTAAATGGATAAATAATTTTTGCAGGTATATATGTAATAACCATAACCGAAAGATTGATTACAAGTTTTTACATGCGGTACTGGAGAAAAACTACAAAAGCCAGAGATTCAGAGTGGTTTATTTTGTTTCGATTCGCTAACAAAAACAAAATCTCAATTCCATTCGTTTTACTCTGTTTAGTATGGAATAACAATAGTAGGTAGTACCTATATCTACAATGTTCTGTTAAAATGAACTTTTTCTCAACTTCTGTATTATCGTGCAATACTGCAACTACAGCATGCATCTAATATTATATCAAACATAAAACATAGGAACATCTTATAAAAATGCAATTATTGTTTACACGCATACACAGTTACATATGAATGTATACCTGCAGGGAAAAATGTGTCTGACAAATTAGTTTACAAATTAAAAGCAAAGTAATTATCATTTCTTATTACGTTCTACATTAAAGCGAGAAAAATGCAAGGACAATTTCACTTAAGATGCTAAGTGCATAATATGGGGGTAACCAACAAAAAAGATTTTTACTAAAAACTCACATGTACAACTGAACATTTATTTCACTGTGGCAGAAATGTTGGAATGTTTATAACACACAGTGCCTCATCTCATCTTGAATCATATCATAACTAAATCACTATGCCACTATACCATATTATAACAGCACAATACTGCATTATCATTATCGTCACACATCATTCATAATGAAGTGACCACAAAATGGTAATTCGTTATTCGCTTCAGGAATTCTGTTCTGCTCATTATTTCCGTTGTGCGTTGCCTTTACAGATACTATACAAGATTGCATATTAAATATGATATACCTACCTATATATAAAAAAGTGTAGGTACCTACTATATACATTCTTCTGACATTCTTCCATTGTATAAATCTTCTATGTATTATTATTACGTTTCAAAGCAAGTAAAATATGTAGCACTTGAATTTTATATGTAGCAGCGATGAAATCACGGCATTGTTTTCATGGTGTGCCAAACATAGGAGTACATACAGATACGTCAACTACGTGTGAGTCCGCAGATGATGATAGACACAGAAGTATGTAATGTAATGCATAGTTAATCTTGAAGCTGTAACAAAACACAAAGCCAAGTATACTTCACAACGTTAAAAATGATGAGATTTTGATGTGTTGAGAAAAAGAAGATCTGTGATGATGTTTTAAAGGTACATGAAGCGATGACAAGGAGACTAAGCTTTAAAGAAAAATGTCATGTCAGTATAAGATTAGACTTTAGGAGGAAAAGAATGGAAAATTGTGACTTTTCTTTGTTTCGTGCACAGATTTCAAGATTTTTATGGTTTCTCGTTATTTATCACAGCGATAGCTGACACTTATTCTAACACTTCTAAAAAACAAGTTGTAAAACCACATTTTACTAATAATAAAATACAAAATAACATAAATAGGTTAATACGCATTGTTTCATTGTTTTTATAGTACGATATCTGTGTAGAATTACTCCAACCGGAATGTTTTTAACGTTGTGGTGATGGTAGTTGAGGACATTTGACAAAAGTGCTTGGAGTAGTAAGGAAGTCAGTGTGGAATAAAAGTTGTGGCATTTTTTGGCGAAAGAAATATTCTTTGGACACTACGTGCCCTTGGTTTGCCGTGTGACATGAAGTGTTTGCAAGTATATTTGTGGGTTTTCGCTTCGGCTCAAGTTTTTCTTCTGAGCACCGTTTCCTGTTTCTCAACCGTGCCAAATTCCGCTTTCGGAACTGAAAACCATGGGAGTGTTCATAAAATATGCGCTGTAACAGTTTTCCTATGGAGTTACACAGGTACACCATAAAAAGTTCTTTTTTATTGTATCATATACTTCTTATACTAGGATTCATCATTAAAGTGCATACTGAAGACACAATTCCTGCAATAATTCACGGAGAAATTGCACAATGTTTTATATAAAATATTTTTACTGTAGTAATAATTGTATTAGAAAAATGAATTAAAACATCTGCAATACTAGTATAGTAAAAAATTATATTATACGCTTTAGTTGGCTGCAATTCAAATAGTTACCGTTCTTCTTCCACAACTGAGGATCCGCAAGAAGGGCGAGAATCTGCGGAAGTGAGCAGTCAACGGGAGCATAAATCAAAGCGGTCATCATTAAAGTCACAGAGTCATAACCTTTCTAATCATAATCTTAATGTTAGTTTGAAAACTGACCATAAAATAAAAGGCGACAGACAACGTGATTCCTTAACAGCTGCTACTAAGTTGTCTAACGAGGAAATGATTATAGAAGATTTGAAAGAACATTTAATTTCTAAACTGGGTGTCTTGGATCCGATGATGTGCTTACCCAAAGCCATTTGCGGACTGAGCTCGGCAGCGACGAACTACCCAAATTCTAGCAGTCAACTTGTTAAAGACTACCTTCGCCATATGAAAGCAATAATTTTGTAAGCGTATACTTTATAATTCTCCTAACTATGTAAAAGTATTTAAATAATCATAGAATAAATGCACGAACAATTTACACAGTTGCAATTACAAGAGGAAGAGTCTTCTGACTTCTTTACACACGAAACACTAACAATTTACATTCTAATTACAATTTTAATGTTTATGATACACATACTAAATAATAATTACATACATTATAAATCGTCACGCTACAAAATGCAAAAATGTAATTGCAATCTTTATCTTGATTTACCTACTGCCACATTTTATTATGCAAATCACCCACAGCTACTTAGTCCAACAAAAGTTTCATTATTTTTTTAACTTCGAATTTTTAGGCCCACTATAACCACAACACCAAGACCACATCGCGTCCGTGTAAAGACAACTCTTGCTCCAAATATTTCCCCGGAGGATTTTCAAGAACAGGCTGAGCAAAAGGGTGAAGAGAATTCACAAAGCGATGAAAAGGATTATGACAAATCTCAAAGCGAGGAAACTCAAGAGGATGAAACTCAAGAAGAAGAGGAGGATGAGGACTACGGTGATGACTCTGCAGAAGATGATCTACCTACTGATAGTGACGAAGAATTATTGAGATCGTACATTCACGATAAAGCAGAAGTAGAACAGTATTTAAAGGATGAACCTTATTCGGATGATGACTTTTGGTGGAAAAAAGTTCCACAAAAAGAAATGGAACCGATCAATTTCAACAGTGGTGCGGGTTATTTCAATACTATGTTTCCGAACAGACTGACGAGTATGTTTACTTCTGTCTTACCATCCTTCAAGTTTGATCTTTCGGGAAGTAAGAAAAAGAAGGGCGTGTTTGAAGACGATCCGTTTTTTTCATCTTTCCGCAGTATGGGAGAAGGAAGAAGTTTGACAAATGAAAACCCAACAAGTGAACAGTTCAATAGCATTTTTTCTACAGATTTTTTAAATGGACGATTAATTTCTGACAAACACAAAAAGAAAATATTAAAACAAGTGAAAAAATTAGCCAAAAAAATTAAACGAAGAAAACAAAGGAGAATGAGATTGGAGACCTTAAAGACAAAAAAGAAAGTAACAGTAACACCCAAGCCAGCGTCTTTAAAGGAAATTCTCAACAAGGTTCTTAGGAAAAGTAAAAAGATGTCCGCATTCCCCCCAAAAATGGTCTTGAGTGAAAGAATCATCGATGAGCAACATTTGAATGGAATGCACAACGAATTGAGCGAGGTACATATTAAAATTCCGATTTGGGAACAAGGGCGTATCTACGTATAGGCTCGCCAGACTTAAGCCCCATAGATTCCGGAAAAAATGATTTGACAATAATTTTCCCCCCAAGACTGCAAAGCTCATTTTCTGTCTCTGAACTGTCTGAACCCTGCTAAATCCTAGATATGCCCTTGTATGGGAAATTATATAATATACTACATTAGAAACCCTTATTTTTATTTTCATTGTCAAGTCTTACAATAAATATTTATCTTGGTTTTGCGAAAAAGCAAATAGTTTACGTATCTTATATCTCTAAATAAGTCTTACAGAGTAACTTTGCAAATTTTTATCAATTTGTCCCACCGAAATCGATTTGAGAAGTTGCCAAATAAAAATTAGCACGTAATTGCTTTTAACATTTCAGATTCCCAATCCCATTTCCCGATTGCAAACAGCAGTAAATATTGGAAAGAAACTGGATGATCCTCGCAAGTGTGATATCCTGTTCAGTGCGTGTCCTTGGAAGCATGACCAAGTTCTTCAAATTATTGAAGATTCTCACGTAACTGTACAGACTGGAAGTAGCAACAGCGGTTATAATGTTATGAGAAAAGAGAAGATAAAAGTAAATACCACAACTTTTGTATGTTTTCCTTTCTCAAAAATCTTTTTCCTCATTGTATCCTGTAAAGTTTCACTTTTACAGCAAAGAAAGTAAAGAAAATGAAATACGTTGTCTTTGTCTGGTTGATTTTTCAGCATGTTGTAACAACAAAGAAGCCGAAAGTGAAAGGAAGTCCTTTCACGAAGCCAAAACAGACTTCTCACAAGAACAATAGCTTTAATAATGATCGTGAAAATAATGTGATAAAACACAGCAGTGGCACATCATTATCAAAATCCTCATCGACTAAAAATGGTGTACGCAATAAAAATTCAGCAACCGTAATCAATCATAAACTTCCAGGAGGACAGAGTCTGGAAATCACCCTAACCCCGGCAAAAGTTAATAAGGTACGTACGAAGTCTTCATTAAGAAGAAAGGAAAATGAAGAGCAAATGTTTGAGTAGCGTGATATGAATATTTACATCGCTAATAACTTGTCATCTTCACAGCATGAATATCTTAAGACCTACCTAGATACCAGATATCTATGTCTACAACATTTGCTTATAATTTAAATTAATCTATAAAATGTATTTTTATTTTGCATATGAACTATAGAAAAGGCAAAAGCCAAAGGACCCGATAATAGTTCCTAAAATTCACCCGGCCATCTTAGCCCCGTTCAGATCAACCTCCGGATTGGGAGTCAAGACAAATACAAAAAAGAAAAATAAGAATAAAAATATCGCGTACCAATACCCAACGTATAACTACCGTGTTTCCTTCCCGGAGAACAAAGACCACAAGAGTGCGATAATTCAACAATTTATGGAAATGACAAAAATGGCTGCAACAGAACGGCCCAAACCCCTAAAACCAAAAAGGCCATCAACAACTACGACTACAACAACCACAAAAAGACCTGCGAAAAAGTCAAAGAAGAAAAAGAAAAATTCCATAACGGAAAATGATATCAACGTGCTGGAAGATTCTTCAGAAAGTATAGTGATACGAATTCCAAAGACGAAAAATCAACCAACCCTAACCCCGCCACAAACCTATAATAAAAATCCATTCTTCTTCAATCCTTACAAATATTTCCAACAGCCATTTTTTAGTAATTATCCTACTGCAGTTCCAACATCTCCTCCTCAATATTACTATCCTCAACAGTATCATCAACAACCTCAACATCACTATCCTCAACAACAACAGTCTCAACCTCACTATCCTCAACAACAACCGCAATATATTCAACAGCCCCAACAACCTCAATATATTCAGCAACCCCAACAAGCTCAATATATTCAACAACCCCAGCAAAACCCTTGGTATTTATTCGGTCGAAGAAATGGTAAAGTCAGACATTAGAATTATATTGTCACTTTTTAAATAAGTTAGTAGTAGAATTTAGAAAAGTTAACCTTATTAAACTTAAGAAGTGTAATTACAACGGGACATGTGGATTTATGATCTTTCACTAAATTGGTACCTTGGAGAAAATGTTGGAAGTATAATCCAAAATACACTTAGCTTCGTTAAAGTAACAGTTAAGAAACTTGGGGGTAGTGGTAGAGTGGTAGATCAGGTAGGTTGGTACTTACACAGAAGAGACATAAGATTCTCATTTCCGCTAAGGTAAATAAGTAAATCAGAATACCAAAATTATTTTATATAGGTTTCTAAGACTAAGGCATTAAAATAATTTTCTGTAAAATCCTACTACTTAGAAACACATTATTGAGTTATAAAATATTAGCCCATGATCTTTTTCAGTCTACGTTAATGGAAATTCGTTAAATATCCGCTTCAAGAAATTTACATGTTCTGCTTATTATTTCCTTTGTGCGTTACATGTTGCACCTGTCATCTTTATACAGAACTGCGTTACAGACTTACTTACGTGTGCAGATCTGTCATTTTTACACTATTTAAATAAATGTATCTCACTTTAACTTTAATAACAGCAACAGTGATAAAATCGCGGCGGCATTGTTTTCATGGTATACAAAACAAACTAATGCTGTTATCTATCAGAGTCTAGTCTAGAATATTTAATGGCTATGTAGGTACCTATATTATTTTATACGTATAGCCGCAGTGTATTGTTACGTATTGCACAGTTGATCTTCTTTACTTTAATATGTTAACAGCTTTAGTCTTATTATTATGCATAGTTAATCAACTTAACTCGGCAAGCCAAAGTGCTTCAGTGCTGAAATGAAGTAATTATAAAGTGATGGGAACAAGAGATATGACACGACATGATGAATGATGACAAAGGGGCTTAACTTCAAAGAAGAACGTCTTGTTGTCCATCTTGTCAGTATTAGGTTAGACACAGAAGGAAAAGAATGGAAAATTTCAACCAGTCTGTCTTTCATTTTAAGTTCAGATTTTAACATTTTGAGATTTTTTTGTTTCCTTTGTTTCCTTTGTTATTTATCAGAGGATTTACATTTTTCTAGAATAAATTGGTAGAAGAATGTCAAGCTGTATAATACTTTGTGTTAGTAGATACCAAAGAGATTAATTTGCAACAGTTTCAAACTAATAATAATGTAATACAAGAAAAGTGTGTATAAAACACGGTTAAAGTTATGGCAGCTGCAGCAGAACTGAACATTTTCAAGGAATTAAACTGAAGGAAATTTTTTACATGGAAAGTAACAGGACACTTTGTGTCCAGTGTGTCTGTTTGACATGAAGTATTTTCACGTTTATTTGTGGATATTCGGTTCGGTCAACGTTTTTCTTCTGAGCAATATTTCCTGCTTCACCACTGTGCCAAATTCTGTGCCCGGGACTCAACACCAATGGAGTGTTCATCAAATATGTGCTGTATCAGTTTTCTTTTGGAGTTTTACAGGTACGTATAAAAATTTCCTCTTTCATTCCAACGGCCTATTATTAGTACTTGAGTATTTTTTTATGGAATTTGCTTAGAAAACTAAGAACAGATTAACACACGGAGTTACTTAATTAATAATACGCATAACACAGACGGAAAGAAATCTTTAAGTTAATTGCACGTTTGTTCTGAGCCTTATATTATTTTGTGCTCTGCTAAGAGTGGTGTACAATTATAGGCTTTAGACACACGACACACCTCCATATACAATCCTCTACACTTAAAAAACACATACACATACAAATTGAGTTGGTTTAGTCCATGCTTACTCAGAACATTCAAGCTCTTCAAATTCAATGTCTTTAATAATAATTTAATTTTTTCCAAAGTTATACAAAATTGAGAACAAATGTGGCTAGGCTAGGCTTATAATATGAGGTGGGGCATTACGGTCTATAGAGGTCCTATTCATTCTGTATGAATGATTCTGTGTACGCTCCTGCAGCCCGGAATTTTTTTAAAATTTTTATAAACTGTAGTATTTGAAAATATTTAAATAACAGTTAGCTTAAGTTTTAATATATGAATCCTCTAAGTTTCAGAGGATTTCAAGGTCACGGTCTGATAACTTTGAATCAATGGGCAGCTCACTTAAGATTAGTTGATAACCAAAAATTGAATTTCAAGCTAACTATGTCCAGATATTTAAAAATGAAATCATTAATATAATTCTAAATATAATATATAATATTATTTGTAAAAATAGTACAAATTCTGTGAAAAACTCTAGACTGCAAGAGCGTGCACAGAATGGTGCACGGGGAAGCCCCATCTCATAATCAATTGTTAAAACACAGAATTAAAAGTTAGTCATTTACAATTTCGTCCGAGATGTACAATGTACGTTCTATATTTCATTTTATTTGCTGTACGCGTTAGGTTAAAATTCTAATAGTAATCATAATAATTTACTTTAGCAGCAAAATTTACTTTGAACTACTTAATTCTTTAATAGCTCCAATATAGCAATGTATATATATTTAGGAAGACCTCTAATTCTAATACTTAACTTGACAGAAAAAGTAATACAGAAATTCGTGTGACAAAATGCTTATGTGATTACAATTTTGCTCTTTAGTGGGATGCACTTCAAACAAAAACTACCGTTCCCCAACAACTGCACTACTGAAAGCACAAACGCCAGAAGAATCAAACCGTGAAGGTGTTCGTATGTCAAGGCGGTCATCATCAAATCACTCACTCACTCAAGAACGGCCTAACGAAAAGTATAACGGAGATTGGAAAATTAAAAATTACGTGATGAAGGGTGCTGGAACGAATATGTCGTACTCATTTTCAAAATTCTCCAACGAGGAAATGATTGTGCAAGATTTTCGGCAACATCTCATTTCGATCCTGGGTGTTATGGATCCAATTACTTGTCTTCAAAGAGCAATTTGTAGTCTGAGCTCTGCCGCTGGTAGCCATCCGGATTCTACCGATACCCTCGTCAAAGATTACCTTGCTCACATGAAAAAAACGTTTTTGTAAGTCCATTAACTCGTTTCATAATAGTAAAAAATAACAATAAATTATTACTGAATGATTGAACTAATAATTTACACAGAAGTAGGTACTGTCATATAAAGTGTTCATCACTGTAAGCTTTACAGTGTAAAGCGTGCATTTTTATATTACTCTTCAATTACGGTAAATTACAGGAGAATCTTTTGACTTTTTCGCACATAACAATTTACATTTTAAGTACAGTTTTAATGCAAAGAATAATTATATGAATCTTCTGAATGCATTCCATTGTAACGCTACAGAACGCATGCCACCGTTGCACTAGAATATCCTTATCTTGATTTACCTACTATCGCATTCGCTATCGTACTAATCTTAAGTAGTGTTAATGTACTAAGTATGTAAAAAGAAGGTGATTATGATAACATTCCACTTGTAAGGGTGGTATAATATTACTATGATTATATCATGTAGGTAATGTAGTGTGATTCAAAAGAAAAGCGCTGAAAATGTCCCCTCTTTTGCTTATGCATAATCTCCCTATCTTTCCAAAGTTCGCTAACTGAAATTGACAGCCAATTTATTATAACCATCAAACAATAGCAACATAAAAGTTTTTGAACTTCAGGGAACATAGAATATTTGAACCAGAATTTGCCATTTTGGAAAAAAATTGATGCACCAAACTAAAAATTTTGAAACTTAATTGAATCTTAAATACTTGTACCAGTTTTTTTTCTGACTTGAACATTTCGAGGAGGGGTTCAAGTTTCAAACCCAAACATTCTCTTAGTGAGAAAATACATTAATTTATTAAGGCCAAACTTGTTTGGCCTTTTATTAAATTTTATTTTTATATTAGGTAATTTAATCGTTTGAAATTCTAACTTTGAATTTTTTTAGAACTCCTAAATTCAAACCTACAATGCCAACTCAAGCCCCCTATCGTTTTCAAGTAAAAACAATGAGAACAACAACTGTTCCGTCAACTCCTACAAAGAAACCCAGTAAACCAAAAAAGCCACAGAAATATGGAAATGACGAAGATGATGAAAAGGAGGAAAATGAAGAAGAGAATTCGAAAAGCGAAGAAGAGGTAGAAGTCGAAGAAACTAAACCTAAGAAAGGAAGTAAAGAAAAAGACGAAGATGAAAATACGGAGAGCGAAGAAAATGACGATGAAAACAATTCGGAAAGCAAAGAAGATGACGATGAAAATAATTCGGAAAGCAAAGAAAATGATGAACAAGATAATTCGGAAAGCAAAGAAAATGATGACCTAGATGACTCCGGAAGCAATGAAAAGGACGAGGGAGCAAATTCTGAAAGCAATGAAACTCAAGAGGACGACGAAGAAGATGATGCACGCGAGGCAAAGGAAGAAAATGAAAAAAATGACGAAGGTGTAAAGAAAAATAAAGATGTAGAGAAAAACAAGGGTGTTAAGAAAGACAAAGGGGTTAAGAAAGATAAAGGGGTTAAGAAAGATAAAGGTAAAATGAAAGATAAAGGTGAAATGAAAGATAAAGATGTAAAGCACGAAAAAGGTGTGAAGAAAAATAAAGGTGCGAAGAAGAAAGAAAGCGAAAAAAATGACGAAGAGAAAAAAACCGACGAAGAGAAAAAAAATGACGAAAGTGATGAAAACCAAAGTGGAGAAGATGAAGAAAATCAATCTCAATCTGAAGAAGATGATCCACCTCTACAAGATGGACCGCCAGTTTTACAAGACGACAAAAATGACCAACCGCATGACGACGGAGGATGGGGATGGAAGAAAGGTGGATGGGGATGGAAAAAGGGTCACATTATTGACGGATATTCTGATGAATTTCATTGGGAAACTCCTGGGGATCATCACGGCTATCACGCAGCACATCCGATATATGGCATCGGCAACCACGGTCACCACGGACACCATGGTCACCACGGACATCATGGTCACCACGGACATCATGGTCACCACGGACATCATGGTCACTACGGACGTCATGGACATCATGGCCACCACGGACATCATGGTCATCACAGACATCATGGTCACCACGGCCACCATGGTCATTACCGAGGTGATAACCCAGATGATGAAGAGATGAAACATGAATCTCGAGAACGCACACCTTTAAAAACATCAGAACTACTGAAGCTAAGAGATGCCCCCCTTGGAGATAATGTAAACCCAGAAAAGCTACAGGGTGGTGCACTTGTTGGAAAGGGAGACCCGGGAGCGCTTAGCGACGATCAAGGATGGGGATGGGGCTGGGGTTGGGATGATGGAGGTTGGGGATGGGAGAAAAAGAAGAAAAAGAAGAAGAAAAAGAAACATAAGAAGAAGAAAAAGAAGAAGAAGAAGAAGAAGGATCATGGGTGGGGGTGGGGGAAAAAGAAGAAAAAAGACCATGGATGGAAAAAGCACCATAAACACCATAAACATCACGGACATCACGGACACGGACATCACGGACATGCTTGGAAGAAATACAAAAATGGGTACTCACAGCAGTATCATTACACAGCTACTACGGACGATGGCAGCCATTACTACCAGGTAATTCTATTTCTTTAGAAATACATAGATTAAATGTAACAATTTCGTAAGGCTAATTCGCCGTATCGAGTTCCTGAGAGTTCGAAAGAGCCTTCCCCTTTTCTTTCTTAAAACCTTACACCAAATAATTTCATCTGGCTTTTTGCGGAAAAAGATATTTTATAGTATACGTAGCAGAGATATTATGATAAAATGCTGATCTATAATAATATTGAAATACCTATACTAATATAATAAATTGCTTATTTAAATAGTTTCCCAGCATCTCTGACCTGATTTACTCCTATATGCCGTCACTCACTTTGGATATTGCTGGAATCAAAAAAAGAAATGATATATTCGAAAATGACCCATTTTTTCAAACTTTCCGCAGTTTAGGGCGAAGTCTGTCAGATTATAATCTAACATCAACGAATGACACTTCAGTGTCGACGACTGTATTACAACAAGTTGAAAAGTTAACCAAAGAAATTATTCAAAGACTGAAGACACGACCGAAGATGGACAAGATAGTAATTCCGACACCTGCGGCGAATATAGCTACCCTGAAAAAGAAGAAAGTTGATCGTACAAGTAAAATGAATAACAACTACCCACTCAGATTCACTTTAAGCAACACATACGAAGGAGTTGGCAATAGTCCACCGAAAACGGATTTGAGCAATTCCTACCAAGAAGCTAATAGTAATGTACAGAATCTGCCTTTAAGCAATTTATATGAGCATATCCACAATAACCCTCCAAAATTATCTCCGATGAATTCATACGAGCAAATGGAAAATAATGAGCCCAATACATTTGAGAAAACCGACGATAATCCTCCTCCGAAAATGCCTTTAAGCAGTACTTATAACAAGCTCCTAAAAGGTTCTCCAAAAATACCTACAAGCAATTCAGATGACCAAATGTATAATAATACACCGAAATTGCCCTTAAGAAATTCATACCAGCAAATTATCAATAATCCACCCAAAATGCCTTTAAGTAATTCATACGGTCACATCACCAATAATCCACCGAATTCTCCCAAAAGGCCTTCATTAATCAATACTCAAGACAGTGGCGAAAATCACCATATGAATGAAATGAATAATAAGTCAAGAATTGTATGACCTTTTTTTCATCATTATATTTTTGTAATTTCTTGCTGTATTGGGAAAAAATCATTCAATTTCAAATGAAATGTACCTACGACTACTTTTAATTTTCAGACTCGGGGTCCCGCTATGCACAGATTGCAGGCAGCTGTTGACGCTGGAAAGAAATATGATAATCCTGGTGAATGTGACATAGTTTTCAAAGGTTGTCCGTGGAAGCACAGTCAGGTTCTTCAAATTATTGAAGAATCTTCTGTATTTTTAAAAAGCGGTTCAAAGCTGAAAAATAAGGTACCTAATTTTAGCCACCCTTTAAATCAAAAACAACATCACTGGAGGTATATTTTTCAATAAATCTCAATTCCCCCTGTTTATTTTGCTCTCCTATTTGTAATGTTTGAGTAAGCTAAATATTTTCATATGAAGCAATGTTAATTTACGAATTAATTTTTTTTCTCTGTTTAATTTCAGTTATCGTCAATGGTAAGTGTGCCGATGCCGGTGGGAAAAGGAAGTGCTTTGATGAAGCTAAAACAGACGTTACAAAAGAATGGCGCTTACACTGGGTTTACTAAAGAAAATACAATGAAGCCTGACAATGGAGCATCATTTCAAATTGCTTCACTCGATCCAAAGCAAAGCCCGAAAATTAAAGTTCATTATAATAAAGTTAACATGGTAAGTAAGACGTCTTGCTTATATGAAAATATAAAACAAGCAACAACTTCTACGTTACAGCGTACACTAAAAAGAATATTCATTCCCTTTGAAAATATAGACGAAGGAAATTCCACAACTGTCGCATATGTCAAAACCTAGCAGTTATTACAACCAGACGACTCCGCATCCCGAAATGCTAGACTCATTCAAAGCAGCGTCAATTCTGGGAGTCAGGATCAAACCCAAGAAAACTATTCACTACAAATCCCTGAAGTCTACCAACAGAGTTGCATTCCCCTACAACAAAGTCAAAGCTACGGAAGTATCACCACGACCTGCAGCAAACATAAAAATGACTACTAAACTCCCCAGCTCTAAAACCAAAACAACTACGACCAAACCACCTATGAAGAAACCCAACAAAAATAAAAAACCATTTCCATTTCAGCATAATAGAGTAAACCAGGTTAATTCTGACCACCAGTATAATCCCGTCAATCAGTTTAATCCTATAAATCTGTATCCTAAGAGAAATCCGGTAAATCAGTACAATAATCCTGCTAATACAAATAAGAGAAATCCGGTAAAGCAGTACTATAATCCTTTAAATAAGGAAAATGCAATAAATTTGAACATCCCTATAAATCAGAAAATTTTAGCAACTAAAAATTATGCTGGAGGCCAGACAATTTCTTTAGGTCAGAATAACCCTGCTATGCAGACAGTTTCCACAGGAAATAATTTTATTTTAGAAAATTCCGCAGAAGGTATAGTCATTCGAATTCCCAAATCCAAGACACAGTCCCCAAATACAGCACAAGTAGCCACACCAGCAGGAGCAGCATCGGGATCAGAGGCGTTAAATGACGGTGATCTATACCACAATCAAATCATGCCTTTATCTCCAGATATGCCTTTATTAAGTGATCCTCCAGATATGCCTTTAGATGATCGTCACGAATATCATGGACACCATGGTCCTGGTTATGGTCATCACGGTCATCATGGTCATGGTGGTCATCATGGTCATGGTGGTCACCATGGCCATAGTGATGGTCCTGAAATACATGACGTACCTTATTGGAAGGCCCCACCTGACCAGTATCATCATTATGACACTAGCCCAGGGGAGATTTACCATCAAAAAAACTATTATTAAGTATTGCTATTTCTTCAGCTAAAGTGAGTTTTCAAGTAAGGCACTAGGTGTTTTATATAGAGAAGATGTGTGTTAGCAGGAGAGCAGGACATATGTCGCCCACATATTCTTCAGTTATAAATAAATTAAGTACATTTTGCCTAATGTCCTATTAGGAATCTTCTAAAGCAACAATAAACAAAAGTACATGTATGATAATATACATTATGGATTTCCATATCTTAATGAGAATGCAATGTAAAAATAATAGGTACATTATACTACGTGTTTAGGAGACATTTTATATTGGACAAAAGAAAATCACATTACTGTGTTATGGAAAGCAATATCTGAGCAGGTGTTTGTCTTTTTTGTAGAATGTAAGCTGAAAATTGATTATCATGTAGGTTGAGACAGTTGGGAGATTTCTGTGTGAAAATTACATCTGTCACAGTCTTTATAGTAAATATTTCCGAGATTTGCTTACTACAAAATTCTTATCATTTACATATTCACTTTATACACAGTACGTAGATATCATGAAACTCATCCACGCAAAAGTTTCCGTATGTGGTTTATAAATTGCAAAGCTGCTTACTAATAGAGTTTAAATAACTAGGATGACAGTTGGACTATGTCTTATATAAGCAAAGCGAAATAATCTTAACGAACTTTCCCATTGAGGGGGATGTATGTATTAATTTAGTACGTATCAGTGTGTGACTGTATTTATAATGTGCATGGATGAGCATATTTAGTATTTATCATCATCATAATAATAGAAAGACCTTGTTAATAATAGCAGCAATTTGCAATAGTTGTAGTTTGTAGTATATCTCCGTAGTGTAACTCATTCGTTCAGGAAACGATTATTCATTTCACATAGCAATTCGCATAGCAATTCTTCTTAATAGTGATATTATTACCGTTCTTTCCTTTTACTGTTTCCCGACTTTCCTTGGCTGTGCGACAAAACAATATCGCTTTCTCCAGAAACTGTCTCACATAAAGTGTAGTAACAAGAAATCATTTATTCCAGAAGGAGTAGTCGTAGTATATGTATATAGTGAGTTATGTTATAAATGACTAAATGATTCTTCGGAAGAATTTCCGACTTACTTTTCTCCAGACATCAGACACGACACGCAGCTCAATTTATAAATTCTCTTGCAGAAACAATATACGTGACGACTGGTGCATAGACTAATCTTTTTCCCAGAAAAAATTTGTGAGTAGAAGTGTAACTTTTGTATTTATGTAAAATCTTAATGGGATGTTTATTGTGAATATATCACTAAATAAAAGTAAAGTTATTTAACACTTATAAATTGTTATTACCTAATAACTACATTAACGATTTTAGATGAAATAATGTATCTGTCAAAACAATTTTAGCATAGACAAAAATATTTCTTACTATTTAAGTGAGAAATGCAAAAACGTGAAAATCATATTAAAGTTTCTCTAAAATCATAAGAAAATCTGACAAGTAGGTCAGAGTAGAAATTGTATACACGCAAATGCAAATCCATCACGGAAATATCTAAATATGAAGGGAAAAGTTCTTACTTTTACATTTACTATGGGAAATAAAGACATTCATATTATCATTTCTTTAATTTCATCTCCTAATGTACCTCGAAGGCCGAATATAATACCAGGCAGTTTTTACATTCAATCATACAATCTATAATTCCATTTCCTAAGCCCGAAGCCCATATGCAACCTCAATCCAACCAAATACGTCCAAATCGCGTGAGAAGAGATGATTAAATTATAATGGAATTCATATAACTTTCTTCAGGGAAAGACTTAGTTCCATCATGCAAAATCATGTTCGTCATCATCTCTTCCTCCAAGAAACTTGCCTAGGCTACTTGATCTCTTCTAAATATTAGACTTAGGGTGTAAACTTAAACTTACTAAGCTTAGTAGTTGTAAATTCTCATCTTACACTTACCCCTTGTGGGTATTAATACTAATACTACTACAGATCAAAAAAAGAAATGATTCATATTACAAGGAAGTTTTATAATGCACATTACCCTTAGTAAATAACATTTCTCTCCCAATTTATGTCTGTACGAATAAATACTTTTTACCCTGTAGCTGTGGTTGTAGCTAACAAAAAATTGTTTCCATTCCACTTGAATACATTTTATTACACACTAGGTGATGAATATCGAATTATTAAATGCGATGATGAGTATCAAAATTATATGTAGAATTATTATAGATTGGATTATTGGCATTAGTTGAGGAGATGTATTTATTGTGATACCTAAGAGATATCAGCCTAGAGCTGTCGATGTGTTATCAATCAAAATAAAGTCATCAAATCAAATCAAATCAAAATGATCTGTTCTTAATTTACGACTTAAATTGTACTAAAAATTGTGCTTTCAATAGTTATGCAAAAGTATTACAAGGAGAATGATAGGGAGTGTAAAAATAATCTGAAAAGATTAAATTTACCCATTAGTATTTTAAGAAGCCCGAAAGGAATAACTGATAACTTTTCTTATTTGTAATATTTTTCTAGTAATATATCACTCTGGGAATTTCTTCGCTTTTTAGTAATGCAGCTTGAGAATGATAATTTATTTAAACTAGAAGTATTTTTCATTTCATCTCATAATTTATTATAAACATAAGTAGTAATGCAATGGGGATAAGATCATAAAAATTTGGTAACATTGTAATATCCAAAAATATATACAGTCTATAGAAATAACAGAAAATTTTCCTAATAAAGTAGAATACTTTTTTTTGCTTTTTACTAACATTATTTTCGTGGAAACTTAACCTAGACGAAGTCTGAACTTGAACACAAAGAAAAGAAATTCGAGTTACAAAAAATGAGAGTTGGGTCACGTCACGAGAGTTGCAGGGGAAGAAAGAGAGCATGTAATCGGAGAAGCCTAGTTTTCTTCGGTTCACATTCACTTTTGTCCTTTTTTGGTTGGTAGAATGGTGAAAGACATAGAAAAGAAAAGAACATTGATCATAATAGCTGGAAAAGACCAAACCATATTAAAAGACCCGGGTTTTTGATATATACAAACTTGTATATAGGTATATACTTCCTGATTCATTTACCAGATATTTTCTTGCGGTTAATTAATTTCTTAACTGTTATTTAGGTCTTAAGGTGAAGGTTGACTGGGATTCGTTCTCGCGATATAAAATAATATTGAAACTTTTTTTACCTCTTTCATGTTCCTGTCCGAGCAACTTTCAACTTTTCTACCAATCTTCATTGATTATTTCAGGATTATTTTCTTCATTAACTTCCTCGTACATTAAAGTTTTATTTTCATCCGCGGTTTTCGCTTTTACAACCAAATTAACAAATTCCCGAGTGGTCATACAGGGATTTGCTTGATGCGGCTGTAATAAACAACGCATATATTGCGTTTCCATCAGGTAAAGGGCTTCCAAGGGAATTTTACTCACGTCCACCGTCTTCATAATCTTCCGCAGTGCTTCGATCTCTTCGGTGACAGTCTCCTTAGGCTTTTCTTCATCCTCGAGGACTGTTTTAGATACATTCGACAAATCTTCCTCAACTAACGGTTCAGTTGTTTCCTCCGCTTTTTCAGGCTCTCCCTCTGATATAATTCTCGCATAAGACGCATTATGTATAGCTATAGCAGTTCTGTGCCTTCTTGTTAACCTCGCCCACCTTGATTTTCTCGATGAAACATCTGACCCGTCCGACATTTCATCATCTGCAAATTCCTCTTCTTCATCCGGTCTTTCAGGACATGCCATCAAAATGGAGGTCAACGTCGCAGGAGTTCGAGGACATCGCAACGGCCCCCTAAGTCGTGGGTTTGAGAAGTGGCTATAAAGATTTTTGGCCATTTCAAAAATCACCCCAGTATGAACAGTCGGATAGGAAAAGTTTCAAACTCGAATGGTCTGGTGAATTAGTGCTGTAGATTGCAAAGTGATAATAATTAATTCATAATAATCTATCTTTTAAAATACAAAATATAGTAAGTATTGATTTTACATTTAAGTGTATATAATTACAAGAAAAAAATGATTTCCGATAAATAGCATTTCCTTCTTAATTTTCGAACACTGTTTTCAGTTTCATTTTTTAATTTAGTATTTACATTTAAAATATCGATTTACAATGGAGCCTTATAAGGTTCGGAATTCCAAATCAATTTACTAGGTAAGCACTTCAAGGTATTGGTTAATCAAAAGTTCTTTGTGTTAACAAAGGAATGAATAAACAAAAAACAGTGTGCATGAAAGCGACCCAAAGCTTCTCCGCAAACGTTTGCGGTTGTGCAATTGGTACAAGACGCACAAACAAATAATTTTTGTTTGAATATGAATGGAGAAACAACCTAGTAATATTTATTCTCTTAATACACAAACCCCAAATATTTAATGCATTTTTGAATTTTTTTTATTTAATTGTAATAGTAATAATACAAAAAATTATTTCTTGTTTATTAAATTATTCTTAGATTTTTTAAAAGTTTGTAAATTCTTTGATTTATGCTGCCTATGCGCATTAACATTGAAATAACTGAGAAATAGTTAAAGTTGGTATCGGAGAACCGTTGGTTACATTTGTACTGTGCATTACACAGTGTACATTTCCACACATTTGTAATGTGTGGAAATAAAAATGCTGTGAGTAAGAATAAAGAATTCGAATGCAGTTTGACATAACCACAGTCGCCACAGTGGGACTAGTAAATAGTATTTGCATTGTCATGATTGATTTGTATGCAGTGCGAAAACCAGGTTCAGGTTGATTATCAAGTCTCAGCCCTGAGAGACAGACGGAACTACATCCACTGAATGACAATGATGATCGTGTATATATTTCTATTTTTTGTATATAGGTACTATCGGTACAACCCTAGATTTACCCGGGTATACATGGCAAAGCGGTTTTATTTGGGGAAAGTAGTAGTAGCATTATCACGTATACTAGTATACCTAAAAAGGTACGTGTAGTTATAAAGTAAATATTGCATTTAAGTTTGCAATCCTATAGTAAAAACTAAGACTTGGGGTTATCAAGGTCTCTTCCCAAAAAAGAATGAAGATATGCTACTGGTACTGATGCACTTGAAATATATCTATATAGAAAGAATCCAAATTCGTATAGGCTAACCCGATTTTTCAAGCAATGTTAATCGTTCAATCGAAAAGATTCTACTACAAGTATAACGTTGTACTTATATAGGTACTGCATTACTATTGTATGCGAGATGTCAGTTAGTCAGTTTTAGAAACTTCCAACAACCATTCAGGCAAAGCCAATAGTTACATACGAGCTAAGCCTTAAATGTATTTCCGCTTGAGTGGAGTTAAGATATCTTTGATACGAGAGGAACATACTCCCTATGAAAAGCAAATTCAATTCAGTAGTCAAACTGACTTCCCTCCCTCTACTACACTTACACTACACTCTATCGGAAATTCGGGTGTCCAGAAAATATTTTGATACCCTATAGAAATAACCATATCTTAAATATACATCCATCGCATCGGGGTAATGATTTTATACTGCATGTAGTGTTACAGGGGCGTATCTACGTATGGGCCAACCGGGCTTGAACCCCCCCCCCCCCCAAATTTCGGAATAAAGGGTTGTTTGACCATTTGTGGCCAAAGGACGCATTTTTACCTCTGACTTTATCTTTGCCATTTCAATCCCAAATTTATTGAGCCTAACATTTCAAAAGATACGCCTATGATATATGTAAAACATTTTTAATGATTTAAATATAAATGACAAGTCTTAAGATAGATTTTAAGGATTCTATAGACAAAATAAAAATAGAATAAAAATGAATGCAGCAAATATAAATTCTTTGAATCTAAAAGTTTTTCATTTTAACCATAACTTGAAAATTTTAATTGGAAAATGCCAAAAGTTGTATTCACAGTATTATCATTGAAATTCTTCCCCTTTATAAAAATGGCATTTGAAGTATTTTTTAGGAGCCTAGTTTATCTCTCGCTTGGACACATCTTCGATGTGAACGATCCATGCTTCTAAAATGTATCTTATGTTCTCTCACGCAAAAATTTGTATAATCAAGCAGAAAACCTAAGACTATTCATATACCTATATAGATATATAATATACACTCGATAAAGTGATACTCGAGTATATTATTTTATATATAACACCACTTTCTACAAAAATAACTAAATTTTCCTACTTGCATTTCACATCACATTCCCTGGGCTATTTAAAAAAGTTTGGTATTTCCACGATGGAGAATTAGACCGACAATTATAAATGCAGAGAATTCCTGAATTATTAGTTGTGGTGCAGAAGAGAAATTCATCTTCTGCTTGCTAGACTTATCGTTGTAAACTATCTTGAAGCAAATTACGCGTTAAAGAATTATTCACAAAAATGTTGTCTATCTTCAGAATGCGATTACGTAAAAGCTTGTGAACAGAGAAAATAATGTGAGATAGCCCACAAGTTAAGTTATCTCTTTGCCTATAAGGTATATGATATGCATTCACAAACTACAAAGTTATATTAACACATTGTGGTGTCATAAAATCGTATATAGAAGATAGGACTTGGTGGTGCTATCGTTTTGTCTTGCCTACTTGAAGTTAAATGCAGCTGAGGATTTTATGTGTTTTTCTCCCACAGAGTTCCCGTTTCCATTCAGGGTCATTTATAAGCCTCTCTGTCTGGCTCAGCTCATAATTTCTCCGAGTGGGTGCACACACTGCCAAAAACAGGCATTTTCCAAGTTCAGGAACTTTTAAGCGAGAAAACTAAGCAAAGTTGCAAACCGTTTTGCGTGCGTATAGGTATTGCCAAGTATAGCTTACTATATACAAAATGTCTGCACATACTTTCACTGTGGTACTATATACTTCGTATATTGTAAATGATCTAGAGTTGAGAAATCTAGAGGAAAAGTTGATGTAATAATATACCAGCAGTAAAAGAAGGTTCAACGCGGTTCATGCATTCTGTTGTGAGACGGAAGAGTATCGTAAAAAAGTTATGAATTCATTCACGAATCCAACCTGCCCATATTTCAACTTATATTTTGCAGTTTATAAGCTGATTTAATTAATAAAATATAACATTTGCAGCATTTCATAAATAGTAGAATTATCAGCCTCTACAATCTTGTACACACACGCATGTATAGTTCAAATTTTAAACTACAATTAACATTAATGAATTTTAATTTTTAATTATTGAGTATTTCTATGCACAATAAATATATGTATATGTTTTCAAAATTAATGTAGCAGCAACGTTAAATAAATTATACTATGGATAATATGCATATATATTTTTTACTGTTTTGGATCAATTAATTTTTTAACCTGTATCTGCGATGTGCATTTTGCTTAACTTCAACTGCAAGGCAGGCACGATAAACCTTAGAAAAGGCAGGCATTTAAGCACTTAAAAATAGCAAAATAGCCACTTAAATAAGCAATAAAAATTTAGCAATAAAAATGATAAAATTGAGGTATGACAAATGCACTAGTGCTGTAAATAGGATGAAAACGTGTTCGAAACGGCAGTTAACTACAGAAAACTGCCTACAATTAAGCAGCTGCATTTTAAAATCTGCACCACACTGCTCTAAAAAGAGCTTGTGTGTGTACAGCCAACGGACTAATTAAAAATATTTGGTGACTACTAGTTAAAATAATTTAAAACGATTCACGCTAATTTTTATTCTATTCCTTTAGTCCAATCTCTAGCTCCTCACTCGCATTTTAAATCTCCAAGCTTTTTTGACCGATTTTTACAAAATAGTCATTTTATACAGTAGGCACTAAAAACCAAAAATAGGCAAAATAAATCAAATTTTGCCTTTTTTGGGCCAATTTTTTACGAAATAGGCACTAATAGGCACTAAAAACCCAAAATAGGCAAAGTAAATAAATGCTTAGGCATAGGCACTAAAAACTGAAAATAAGCAAAAATAGGCACAATAGGAATCGAAATATCAGCTTGTTAGTATGTGAAATAGATGATACGAAGTCTCAAATCACTGGGAATTAGCAGTTCCAATAGACTTTTGCCTGCTTTCCCTGTCTTTATAACATTATCTATTGCTAATAATAATTAGCATATCTGCAGCATTGAGTGTTACTCTAAACTGTCTAAACACCAAATTGTTACGAGTCATTTTTAGCCATGTTATGTTCATATTATGCCAATTACCAAATAAATATGTCAAGTCAAAAACATTTTATTGTGATTTTAAATAAATTTAAGATGTATCTGTAATATGCTTATAATAAAGATATCCACCACTATGTGAAGCACAAAGGTCAAAAGTAAATACAGTAGTGGATAATGACACTACTATGCATGCAAATTGTACAGTTATGAAAGTTTATAACCGAAAACACCTTTAACAACAAATATACTAGAGACCAACAAATAAACAAACAGCTTAAAGCCTAAATCCTACGCTTACCTTAATGCTACACAGATATATACTTGAATAATTCATTCTTCAAGTAGGTAATGACAATGACTGACTCAATGACGAATACACATGAACTTCGTTATGACTTTAATATGCACTCAATCTAATAAACTTTAACCCGACCCTGATTTAAAATTACTTTATGTCTTATGAATTAAAACGGAATGCATTGACTTGTGTTTTTGTATACGACTCATCGAATTACATTAATGCAGACGTATACTACATAGAGCATGCTTTGCTGGGAGAGAGCTAGAATAATATTTGAGTACATTATCTAAATATAAACAACCCCATTAAGTAAACCATGTACAGCCTGTTGTATCAATAATTGCCTGTTAACGATAGTAAATGAGTTAGAATATTATTCTAACTTATTTTACTTGTATATGTCTATTTTTAATCTGTTTAACATGCTGTAAATAAATACACTTTACAGATCATTCACAAGTGTCAGCAGTTGACAGCTGAAATAAGTCAGTGACAGATAATGACTACGATGCGAGATAAAATGGGAACTGAGTAAATGCGTCAGTTACTTTAAACACATCCATCAAGACATAAATAAATAGCTATCATTTGACTGCTCCGTGGTACACATTAGTTAAACCAGTGTATTAAATTGTGAGACACTAAAACTGCAATAAACTTGCTCTAGAATTGATTGAGATCGACTTTTACATTTTTAAATAATTTTACTAATTGACAAAATCAAAACTGTTATTAATCGTGATTCTCTTCTATCATCGTAATCTTCAGAAACTACGTAAATAATATATTTATTAATTAATTAAATCAATATGGATCCTTTGGGAGGGAAATGGAACTCTAGGAGGTCGCCCGTGTATGGTCTAAATGGAATGGTGGCATCCAGTCAAGTAATATAAAAATAAAGTATTCCTAATATTAAATAAATAAGGATCAAAGGCGTATCTAAGTAGAGGAAAGGTAAATGGATAGAAAATAATCTCTTTGTATAATCCTCATTTGGGATCGGTACACGGATTATTTTTCTTACCGAGCTTCGCTCTAAAGTCAAGGCAGAAAA
>JABASD010000498.1:0-71947 GCA_019776165.1 Pogonognathellus flavescens
ATCGACCTTAATTAAAGTGTACATCATGAAAATGTCTATGACAACTAAAAAGTGGCACTTTTAGTTGCAGCGTTTTCAAGTCTGCTAATGCACACCTACTCTTTGTAGAATGTTACGCGGCGGAGTATGTGAGGTATGTGTAAATGGTATGATGCTTATGATATAGAAAAAGTGTAACACGACTTTTTCATTTGCATTTAAACTTTGAAGCCGAAACAAACAGTAATTAAGGTATGTGTATGAATGTGTTTTTTTCTGTTGAAGTTTCAACTCTCTACGTGCACTCAACTCACATTCATTCATATACAATAAGAATGATAAGATGAAACTTACGTTACTACTAAACTCTCCCCCCATTACTGAGAAATGCAAGAGAATAGAAAAATAAACTTGCGCTTTTCGCGTGGGCGGATGTTGTGACTGTTTTCTGCGTCAAGTTAGAATCATTCAGAGGAAGCGTCTGAAGAATGAAATACTTCTCTGACAATCAAGCGAATCTATTTCAACTCCGAGGTGCTTGTAAACATACATTTAGAAGTTTGTTTAGAGTCACTCTACTATCATTTAAAGATATAGTTTTGAGATAGTGTGAACATGTTTAGCTTAAAACGAAGATAAAGAGAAAAATATGAGACACAAGAAAAACTTACCTAATTAACAAAAAGCTACTTAGTTTTTAAAACAAAGGTATTCACGCGCAGAACGAAGGAAGTGTAAATGTAGTGACATTGATAATGTCGACTAAATTCTAAACAGTTTAATGAAGGAAATGTGGAAGCAGTTCAGTACGTAAACAACAGTAAGTGAGTGTGCAAGTTGTGGAAGTGTGTCCTCTTTGCATTTCACTCTTAGTTACTTTATGTAAATGTTTAAATACTGTGTTAGTTACAGAAGATAAATATACACAATAGCTTTTACTTGTAGCCTTGCGGGTAGGAAACGTTATAAAATTGGTATAGAAATCAATCGGAATATGATGAGATATTTGTGTGTTGTAGATTCTTGTAAAATAAATAGATTCGAGTGATTCAAACTAGGACATGTTCCAGTGCAGTATTCTGTCTGTCTGGGAATTTCACAGGCATTATCGAGCCTAATATTATGGTAGTTGTAATATAAACTGTAGAATGGAAGTATTCGAGTATTTTAAAGTAGGAAAGTAAGTATTTTATTCGTAGGACATACAAACATATCTAATGTGCAGATGTCTGTAGTAGATATGTTACGTGCATTAACATTTTCACTTTGAATGACTTATTAATAATGACAATGACACATTGTAATTATGATTGCATTTTGAATAAATGTACATATCTACTAAATGTCAAATGTATTATTAGTATTAACAACTTCAGTTAGCATAATATATAACATTGACGAAGTAGATGCCTGGAATATTTGCATAAGTATAGGTTTAGTCAACTTAAGTAGGTATTAGCATGTATTAGTTTGTACTGTTACTGCTAACAGTACTGAATATTATAAAAGACAAATTATTTTGAGTACTGTATTGTTGCATCTTGGAGCAGCAGAAGTTAAGCGAAGGGAAGGGTGAATCGATGACGCAGGGTGCATTTGTGAAATAGTAGGAGAAGAGGAGGAATGCTGAGTCGCCCAGAATGGCGATTGTGTGTGATTCATTATCATAACTTGTCAGTATTGCCCTGTCCACTTTTATTTGTGTTTAGGTAACTGTTCACTAATTATTGTTGTATATTTCATGGGCGAAGTCTACTGAATTACCTTCCTAAAGCTTTTACAGAGTCGGAGTCGACCGTGGGATTTCCGTTATGTCGCCCATCAGGGGATTAGGTACAGGGTTGAGGCCTAAAAATCAGTTTTAAAAATACGATTCTGTACAAAATAAGATTCCCAAACTTGAAGTGTTGGCAATACAGTGATGATAGAATTTATGGAAAATCACATTACAAATAGTAATTCAGGTTTTGAAGTTTAGGTTAGGCATGAACTAATTGATGAGAATTACTTATGACTATTTCTCAACACCAAGATATTTTTTCTTGGTAAAGAATTAGCAATAGTATGTATTAGTATTTTTACTCACTGCCCAACTTTTTTTATTACTATGTACAATTTATTATTGGGTAATACTGTTTCTATCATATTCAAACAATAATAATTGTTTCCATTATTGTTTGTCTTTCAAATTAAAACTTTCACTGTGGAAAGCAATATTTTGTATGATTTTGATTTTGTTAGGGATGGTGATCAATGTTTAATCCAGTACCTAATAGTTAACTCAGTAAGGTGTTTCATTGTTCGATATGAAGTTGCTAATTTCAATGTCAGAAATATGCGAGAATGTCATCAGACGTTTGACTATTGGATATGATTGTACTAATTGTAAGCTTATAGTAAGAAAGTTGAGTGATCGTGCAATTGGATTAGGTACGTTGTACGTATACTGCACTGGTATACTTGACTTCTTTTGGTTTGAATGTAGTGAGTACATCTGTATTTATGTGTACGGTTAGAACACTGTGTACGTTGAAGTGCAAGATGTTCATGGAGATAATGGATACAGAGTCGCTGCCAGAGAGGAAAGAACTCTTTGACGATAGTGAAAGAATTCGTTGAGGCAACACATTGCTAAGGTATAGAATATAGAAGTAAGAATGAGTCTTGGCGAGCATTATGTTGTGTACAATTACTATATGTAGCGTGTTGTATTAAGCAAGCCTTGGTTGGTTGCATTGGAACACAGAAGTAACTACTACTTATGTGTATAGGTTGAGAATTGAGAAAGAAATAAAGGAATGCCAATCTGAAAATCGGTCTGGTGCTTTTCCTTTTGACTGAAGTGCACCGAAGAAGGGTAGTGTACTGAAGCTGTGTCTATTCTACTATGCCCTGTTGTACACAGTCAAACAAACAGCATACACACGCATACTACTACGACTACCTACTTCATACACACATTCATAATATAATCATATCGAGTGGTTGTGTATAAAAGTGGAGAGTGGCAGTCGTAGTAGACGTAGTAGTGGAGACTGGAGTGACTGGAGTAAAATGTTTACAACGGAGTGTGGTAGTATTGTATGTAGGTATATAAGGTACATAAACAGGAGTCAAAGAAGATCCTGCAGACTGCAGGCGTACGACCATGTATGACTCAAAAGAGAGCCGTCGAACGGAGCGTAGTATTCGCGAAAAGGGGAGGAGTTCAAGCTACAACCGATCTAGAATCAGGACCGAATCGTAGTAAAAGAATAGAATGGGGGCTGCTGCAAGCCGGGATCTGCACCGCTCCGAAGTTCAGTTGCCGGAGTTGCTCCATGTCCTTCGTGGCTTTGTGATGTGATTTCCTGAGGCTCTCCTTTCTCACCATACTTACTTCTACTCTAGTTGCTCGACATTATTTGTACTTCTCCTCTCTGACTGTTTTCCAATTACTATTTACTACCCTTTACTTTACACCACCACACTACACTCCTCGCCTTGCTACATACATAGCAATAGCAACACATTCACTACTACCACTACTACGAGGAGTACACAGGAATTTAACATAACGTAAAGTAAAAATAACAGCAATAATAACACTACTACGACTATACTACTACTGTATGAGATCCTTCTTTAAGTTTCCTGCCGGTCCTGCCTGCCTCCACCACTTCTGACTCCAGTTAGGTAACTAGTGAGTGAAGCGAGACTTTTTAGTTGTATGGACATCTTCAGCAATCCGTTCTTACTTATCTGTTCTCTGTACGTGCAAACAACTTGCTGCGAGTGATCTGAACACGACTGCAACCACGACCACCCCAGTAACTTTTCATTCCATATCACTGAAACTTTCATGCTCACTCACTCACAATCAGTTGCATTACATTACACATATATCATATCATGTTCCATATACGCACGTTACGAAACATTATATTATTCCTATAAGTAATAGCCTCTCTTGGCTTTTACTTTCCTATGTTACCTTTCTGCAGTTTGTGAGTTGTGGTGCTCTACTTAGTTTCCTGTGCAATCCAAAACAGATTGGACTCGTTTGTTATTGTGCACTTCACGATTTCCGAAATAATCTATACATGGTGCTTTACTGTATGTACTGTTACTCGATTCTCAAGTGCAGAACTTTGTGCAATACTTTCTCGGATACAAGGTGTACCTTATGCTGTGGAAACGTTTTCCGTAAAAGTTATCGCTAATGGATCTGTGAAAAATATTCGGCAAATTTTAAACTTTTCATCTGTCCATACGGAAGTGTGAATCAACACAATCAAGGGACATAAAAGATTTACATACAATTACAGTTCTATCTGTAGTTAGTGGACTGGGATGATTCCTTTGCTACATTTGTGTTAGTGCTGTTGCACTTTGTACTTACAGATATGTTTACGGAATTGCATGGAAGAAAATAGTGTTTTCATGCATACATAACGTCATTCCAGAATGCATTATATTTTCATTCCATTCTGTTAACAGAGTTTCCGATTTTATTTAAGAGAATATATTTTTTGTGAACTGAACTGTGAAATGAATCTAAAACTTTCCTGACATTTGTATACAAAATAATTATTTTAATAATTATCATTGCGATGCATGTACCTTGTCTACCAAAGTACACGACCATTCATGGACATTCTTTTCTACACAATAAGAATTTAGGATCTTATAGTATTTAAGTTGTGTGTGTGTACACACTGTGATTAAACCATACGGATTTGTTCCAACGAATGTGAGTCTTACCTTTTTACTAACGGATTGGTGATTGAAAGAAGCTGTTTCTATACATGCATACAAACGGAATTCATGCATAAGGTTCATAAAATATTTTGTACTAATAGCGTTATATAATAATTTACTTGTGTGTTGAGTAAACAAAATTATTGTCATGTATGTAAAGTACTTAGGAAGATAAGATACATAGAATAAATGTAAAGGTACTTGCTACATGAAATTGTATGCTTCCAATATTGAAGATTTTTACGTGATGTTATGTGTAGAGGCATTTGAGTAATTTTTGTGCAGAGAATATTTAGGAAAGGGAGAGAAGATGTTCATGATATAATTTGTTGTAAAAGCATTTGGTGTTTACAGTGTCTAGTCTGGTTCTTTAGGTAGTGTAGACTTGGCCACATTGCATTGCATTTTGCATTTGTAGAGTTTTAGGAGACAAGGGAAGAGAAACTAGTGAAGTCAAGATAGCCAAGCTGAAGTCGACTCGAATGTTATATTTATATTTTTAGTGTGAGTGTTGTGAGTATAGAAGTAGGAAGAAGAAGGAGAGATGTGAATGTGCTTGTGCAAAGCGGTCTGACTACGATACGCCGAGCCCCACTCCCAGAGTTGAATTGCCTTAGAATTGCCTATAAGGACAATGAGAGTAAAACAGCGTCTGTTATACTCCTTTTGGTGGTTACTACTACGACGATACCATTGAGAAGAGCTGAGAGCGGTCGGTCGGTTGGTTGAAGGTCTTGGGAAAGGTTCGTCTCTCACAATCAGTTTCCTCGTCGTCATCGTCATGATGGTAGCCAAAGAGTCAGTTCAGTCAGGAGTAGTAGTAAGTAGTAGTGTAGTGAACCTGGGTTGGTTTTGAATTTAGGGTGGCTTGGTATGGCTACAGAACTACAGGGTCGAGGCGTTGCATGTATCGATCCGGATTCGGATATGCGGCGCTGCAGTTGCGCAGCAGCCTGCAAAATCAACCCCAGTTCAGTTCAGTCAGTCTCTAGATTTTATATAATATCATGATGTTGGAAATGTAGCATGGTCTTACAACTACTACTACGAAGACTACTATGGTTCACACAACTTGTCTGAGTGATCTCGTCTATATGTACAGATATATATATATGAAAGACGGATCTACTAATCCCGTTTGGCTATAATAGCCTTGAGTCAACTGAAAGAACAGGATGGAACATAAACCAAATGGTCCTTGGTTGCCTTGGTCCTGGAGAGTTCAAGTTGGAGTTATGTAGAGTGGAGTAAGTGCATACATTTCGTAGTAGACGCTCACTCAGAAATTTTCTCAGTTTGGTTGGCTGTTGGTTGGGTTGGTGTTTAAAGCAAGGCAATGCAGGCACAGAAACATGTAAAGTACATGGAACGGATAGCGTAGAGCAGGACAGGAAGGAATAAAGAATAGATTCCCCCAATGCATCCATTCGGTATATAGAGTGGCTTCACTCCATATCCGATCCTGTTGGATGAGTGTAGTACATATGGATGAACTTAGCATTTAATATTCTCTCCGTATGTATGCATCGTGCACAGAAGAACAGAGAGCATAGGGAGACAGTCGGGTTGAGTCGGGAATTCATAGGAAATGTTTTTACAAACCTTTACTACAACATTATACAACTCACCCTTATGCTTTCATATAGGTGCTGCTTGCAACTATTTGTGTATAGAAGAGATTCTTCAGTATCTCTGAGTCTAGCAGTCTTTCTATGAGTGTACATGTACACATTGAACTCTGTGGATCGAATCTTTATGGATATTCCCTTTTATATCCATTACTGTTGCCTGTTTGGTGAGTGAGTGAGAGAGAGATGGGAGAACTGCGCGTAGCTTTATATATTTTAGTGATGGTTTGTCCTGGCCCTTGGATTCTGACTGAATTGCTCTCCTCTCTTCGGCTCAACTCTCCCGTCCCTCCATTCTAGTTTAGTCAATACTTTACTACTTTACTACGAGTTTACTACCATAGCAGTTGTGGCAAGTTGAAGTGAAGCCAAGCAAGCTAAAGGAAAAAAGTATTCTGTACTTGACGGGGATTCGTTCGTATCAGATCAGGTGCATCACTCAAGTCAAGTGAAGAAATGAAAGAAAAGCTTTCTCCATCATCGAAAAACTATGGCATTTCTTTTATCTCCCATTCCACTGATCCCTCTGCTTACATTGATGTGAGAGAAACGAGCTTGTAGTGCCTCGCCTAACTTTCATTCTATAATATACCAATATCCTCCTCCTCTTATTAATTCGCCAGTCACACACCGTTTGTACAACTACTCAAACGACTGGACGGTAATTATAGCGTCTTAACCATGTAACATGACATTGCATTATGAAATTTGAGGTGTAGTACAAGTTATCTCAAATTATTATGCTTCTAAATAAGGTGCGGTATTCTTTACCTTTAAGCTGCCTTTTTTATGCTTTTATTATCGTGATTAGCATGAAATATGATAGTATGACGGATTGTCTTTATCATTGCGAGAAACAAACTAGCGATCTTTCTTAATACGATGAGAAACAGTTTAAAAAGATATAAATTACTGATCTTGATATTATATTATGGAGGTTAGATTAGTACACAAGAAATATCGCAATAACTGTAAATGTGCAACCTAAAACTGTTAGATTATTATGTGAATTAATTGGTCTACTAGCTAAATAAGCTAAATAAAAGTTTAAAATTATGATACTGGATGATCTCATAACTACGACATTATAATATCGAACATAAGTATACCTACCTGTATTCAGTGTCCATTACTTATGTTCAGCTGAAAATTGTATTCACCGACCCGTTGGGATATATCATGTACTCATTCCTGAAAATTACAGATTATTTTAGAGAAAAAGTGTAAAATAAGTATGTACGAAAATAGAGTATATTCTACGAAGCTTTATGCGTTAAATAGGTATATGCGTATAGGTACATGTCTATGAATTGATTGTGCTGACAATGCTGATATAAAATATTTGGTATGTGTGGTTTAATTGTGATTAATTACAGTACGTGAACAAAACAATAAAGATTATCAATTATTTTATTACAGAACAATCTATCAGAAACGAAATAATGCATCAGTTGCCTCAAATTGCTCTATTTTGCCATGAAGCGGGTCCTCGACTGGATTTTGTGGTCCCCCAGCACGTACTGCCTCACATTGTACAATCTCTTTCAGACAAATTCACTCAGGTAAACTGTTTTAAACTTTAAAATTGATTAAAATCATATTATATTTGTGTTTTAAGAATTTATTACAAGGAGAAAGTTGGAGAAAATAATCAAACATGGCAGGTGCAAGTAAAAGTTAATTTTTTGTTAGCAATGTGTACAGTTCTATAACTAAACTTAAAAAGTGATATTTCTCACAAGACAGTAACTTGTTAACATTATTAGTGTGTAATGGAACAAAAGGTTTGAATTATTGACGAATCAATGCTCAGAATTTAATCCATTTCTGAATTAGAATAGTTAGGTGCATACAATGCATGCATCGTATGCAACCTAGTATAAAGTAGGTACGCATGTATACCTTACCTATATAGTAATTGTAAGTGGAAATATTTATCGCATCATTGATAACAGGAATCGTCGCATCGTTGACCTTTTGCCAATTACGCGAAACGTAATGAATAACAAATCATTTTCTAGTATTTCTTGTGGTAGTACATTATTACGTGGAACGTAGCAAACACTCGGCTTCTTGGAAATTGCTATGAATTGTCTCTATTATTATTTATCAAACTGTATATGCACTACAATACTATGAATTGGTTAGTAATATTGTTCGCGCATGCATATTATCGTATTACACTGAAAATTATGTAGGTAGGTTGACTTATTGTTAGCGTATTACAATACGGAGGTTTAGAGTAGCAAATCCATTAATAAACAAATGCAATTCTACTTTGTTAGTTCTGTAACCGGTTCGGCATTTGTTGAGGTGTGTGTCTATATATATGTAGTGCACAGTTAAGGTTAAGCCTTTCTGAACGGATTGCATGAGAAAGTTGTTGCGGTTGAAATATGGGCAGGTCGGTTTTGAAAATGTATGCTTTGCTTTATAGTTGCTGAGCTGAGTACATATTGGTTCTGCATTCAATAAGTATACAATTATCAATGATAGCTTTAACACCTAGGCCAAGCCGTAGTCGAGTTGTTTTACGTTTACGCTACTACAGTCAGACTATGAATGAAATTCATTGAAGGCTATTGAGTACCTACTCTGTAGTTTATATATTTATACATAAATACACGTAGTAGGATCAAAAGTATTATTTTATATATACAATGCACTCGAAAATGAAATTGTTTTACGATTAATTGTTTGTTTGCTAATTAGTTGTAATTAGGGAGTACCTACTAGGTTGGTAGTGGGTATGGAATACTATGTGTAATTGGATAGTTATTATTTTACAAAGCTGATTTGTTTAGAAATGGTGAAAGTAACATGAAGTAGAAAGGAGGTGCTGTGTTAGTGAATAGTTTATGGTCATTTAATAATACAGTAGATAGTGTTTCATTTCGTTCATTCATCAGAGTTAGGGATCAATACGCAATGCAATGTGCTATGGACTGAAACTGTGAGTAATATTAGTTAAATAAAAGGAAAGAGTAGCGTAAGCAAGTTCTCGTTTTTACGCAAGTCATGTTCGTGCAAGTCACTCGAATAACAAGAAATGTGAGTCATTCTTATGAGCAAGAGGGGTTCCATATTATTCGAAATAATTGTTAGGCGGATTTCTGAGTCCGTCCATTTACTACTCCCACCGTTTATAGTGGCTGTGAACTGTGTGAACCCGAGCTTATGCGTATTGTAGGATATACGTGTATGTGTTACATAAATGAGATATGACTTCTACAAATCAAAAATTGGGTGAGATGAAAATACTAGGAATTCGGGTAAATTATTTAGCTTTCTTCTGAGATATTCTCGGTTAACCCTAGATGGTTATCTAATGGAAATAATGGTTGCTATCTAATGGAAAAATACTGATAATTCCAATTAAAAAGCCAGGTTCTTGCAACATTTTCTTAAAGCTAGTAGCGTATCTCTTTAATCCTTGGTGTTATGATGGACGTGTTGATAAATTATCAGCGAAGTACAGCGTTTTAACAACATTGGTGTTCGATCTATCCCTGTATGCACTTTCTTAAGTATAATAATATATTTTATATCGTATATGTAAATTGTAAGTAACGGAGTTCGTTTACGGAAGTCAGACTAGGCATATGTAGTTATTGTGGTATAATAATATTATTATCCTTCATTAGGGGGACATATAAAATATGCATGGTTGCATGACTAAAATTGATTGGGCTTTATTTCTGAGGACAGGTTTGAGAAAGTAAACTCATCGCCTAAAAGACTTGAGGACACATATCTGTCCAATAATATAATGAAGGCGTAATGTGTGCTTTGCACATTGTACTTTTAATGACTGAGTCCTTGTAAATTATGCGTATATGATTTGCTTATTAATTTCTGACCAGTCATAAATAAATAACCAGTTGTTTCAAACAACCTTAAACAGTCTTGTGTATCCATTACTCTAATTTCATTAAAACTGATTTTATAAATTTTTCCATTCCTTAGGTCCGAAAAACCAGTCAAGCTTGTTTGCTGATGCTTCTAGAAAAAGGGATAGTTGCTCCAAGCCAGGTGGAGGAACATATATGCCCGGTGATTTTGGAGTTCACAGAGTCAAACGACGACTACCGCACAGAAATTGTATCCGTAAGTTTCCGAATCGCATTTGAATTGTCTTTTTTTTCTAGTAAACCAGATACGCGCGTTTGTTAGAAAGCATCAGTACAGTATACAACACCATAGTCGGCACCAGTCGACAACAAACTTGAATAATGGAATCGTAAATAATATTGCATATTGTCTAGTTGATTTGATTGCATTTCGATGTACGTATGAAACATTTTTACTTGAATGCTGTTTGTATGTGTTCAACCAACATAATAAGTCTAGTACAAATCCGATGTTGGGTGAGACTTTTTCGTATATGTGTAATCAGACTGAAGTCTCACTGTCCTATATACAGGGAGACCATTGTTAGGTTTTATGCATAAAATGATAAGTTTTCATTTTATCGACGATGTCACTAGTCACTGTAGTCACTGTCACTATTGTATTGTATCGTATAGCTGCTTGTTCTAGATGTGGGTAACTCTAGGTTCACCGAATATTTTAAAGCTAACATAAGTTCACATGATCTCACAACTCACCTCATTTGTTTGTGAAAACCGTTATTCTATGTATTCAAATCAAAGTAAATACTACGTAAGTTCTGCATACAAATGCACATGCCATATTTTTTATCATCCTATGTGTATTACTAACGCGTGTGTAGATGTAGATAGCCAGTAAAGTCCGTGCAAAGTTGGTAAACAGATGAATGTGGTATGATAGGTAGTGAGTGCGCAATATGGAATGCACCTTTGGTTCCAGAGAACTAGTATTAATTTGAGTAGACCGTGGAAAGGGAAGGTAATAAAATGATGGTTGTGTATATGAAAAACAATCTGTCTCGGAGAAAGATTTACAATCAGTTCGTGCTCACTGTGATGCAACTGTTCAAAAAGTTTCGTCTGATGAATGAAGGTAGAAGGCTGAAAGACATGGGTAGTGAGATGCTGAATTGTTTGTTCATCTCACTACCTTGTCTTTCACGCCTTACACCTAACTGGTGCTTCTGTTTCCGGGAAAAACCTGTCTGTGAAAGTCGGCGGAGCAAACATCGTTAACTAAAATCCCTTATACTTCACTAATAATGTCAAATCATCATTGAGAAGATAACGAGTTAGACAATAGTTTTGCAACTTGTAACTAGAAAGTCGAATGAAACGAAGAAACTTTATTAGTTAATTGAAGAAAGCTGCTTTCACCTTTGTGCGAAATGAAATAGAATCAACTATCTTCGCAACACATTTTTCTTTACAATTAATGTTACATTATTAGCAGTTAAAGTTACTTTGTACAAGGCGACTCACATTTTGACAATTAATATTTCACAATACCAACTACCTTTAAGATAGTTGGTTAAGAAACAACAAAGTAGGAAAACCAACCTTAAACTTCAAGAAAAACTGCTGTCTGTAATTTTGTTTAACACGGGTCATGCTCGGGTCGCTTTTTAATGCTGCTCCTTAATGTTAAATATTTACGATTTCAATTTAATGCCAGTTTTTCTTCAACATGAGTGTAGTAGCACTTAATGCGGAGAAAAATGCTTGAAATATTTATGTTGAAATGTACGTCAGCCTACTATGCTACTAAAATATTGTTTGCGTAGGGATGATACGATTGTATTTGTTTAATGTAATGTGTAGATTCTGGAAAGTTTGTTTAGTTGTATGTCTACTTTTTCATGAGACTTTACTTGAAGTCGTCAAAGGGGCTGGGAAATGTTTCAAACGTTAGCATATCACAGCCACCTTTGATGAGCTTTAAGCTAAGTTAAAACAACTCTTCCATTTACTCTGAACATATAACATCATAAGAACAGTGTACAATTACACCGAGATAGTCTTATCCGATGAAGAATGGGTGGAGCGTGTCACGTCAAATTGACTGTGGTGTGTCATTTTCTAGCTCATATCACAGCCATATTTGACGAGTTCCGATTCCCCCTTGTTTACAACGTGAATTCGAGAAAATTAATTGTATTCTAGTATTTTGTAAGTAAATAAACTGTTAATTTCACAAGTGAATATCGTTTATGTAACTACTTTGTACTTTAGTAGTATGTAAGTTTTTGAGCTTTCCATATCATGTTCGCTAAATACCTATAGGACGTTACCCTTTCTGTCTTTAATGTTAAATGCTACTTAGTAGTATTATAGTATACATCTTCTCTGCTAAAACAAGGGAAGTGAAAATAACTTTGTATCTTTTTTGTCACATGAACATAACAGATTTCCAATATTTAAGTCATTTGCAATTACCGTTTAGGATTTGGGTTGTCGTCTTAAAAGATTTGAAATGACACTACTGTTTATAGGAAATGAGTAGGACTACTTATATATGATTATATAGTCTTGTCTTGTTATGCTGTTTGTACACGAATTGAGCAAGGAAAATACATGGAGTGCATTATTGGTTGACTATGGCTCTTTCTTGTAGTGCTCATCTCTGTGTGTGTCTAAGTAGCTAGTGTCGAAGTGAGTTTAAAAGATGAAGGGTAAAAATAGTTCAATTCAGCTCAGCTTTGGAAGGGCAACGGGCAGCCGCAGAGAGGACATTGAAGTTGTATTCTCTCGTAACATAACGTTGTCGTAGTTCGTTGCTGTAGTAGTAGTAGTAACTGTAGTAAGTGTCGTAAGTCGTAACTGGTTGGAGAGCAGACTGGAGATAGATGTTGTAGAGAGTTGTATTTGTAGTTGTAGGTATTGAAAGCAGTTGATACGAAGCGGTAAACTGTTTCGTACCATTCGGGTTTTGGCTCGGTCTCTGACGCAGTTGGCTTGTATACATTCGACTCAAGTCGGTAGCTAACGAATAGTAGTAGTGAGTGAGAAGCTGAAATGAGATGAAATATACGAAGGAAGAGCTTAAGTAGAATAGGCCATGTTGTACCATACCAAATACTAGCTAGATGCAATGCTCCCTTTTTGCCGGAGCTGCACAGAGCACACTGCACAGTTAGGGTAGAAACAGAACAGGGTTACTTATAGGAAAACGAATCTATAGATGTTATAATGTTATAGAACGCACCGAGGGTAATTTTGTACAAGAAGCAGGAGGAGCATGAACTGACGATAAAGAGGCGAGGAGCCAGAATGAAATCAATAAATAAATTCCAGAAAGAACAAGATGCATTTGCGAAGAAATGTGTAATAATATATCTGTAGTAGAAGTTGTAGTAGAGTATAATCAGAGCTATATACATACGATGTAGTCGTAGTAATTCCAGAGTTAGTTGTAAAAATGTTTACTACGTTTTTCAGTATGGAGTTATGTAACGTAATGTCATAGAATACTTGAAGCTTTCGCTGTGAGATTAAGTTGTAAGTATAGTAAAGGCTACTGTTATAGAAGAGAATGCTGTTGCTGACTTTGATGTAGTGAAATCGAGCAGTTGACTACTATGTTTGTTAAGCGTTACCTATAACCGGAATCACATCACCTTTTATCAGGACATGACAGACAGGCCAGACTAGAGGGAACTTCTGTGTATTGCTTGAGGTCATCGTTGCATCGGAATATTATACAAATTCAGGACATCACTTTGATTTCACATTTTTGTTCACATATACATACCTCAGTAAATCATTTTCATTTATGCTTAGTACAATAATATGATTGATGTGTTCAGAACTTTAAGCTGCCTGTCTTGCTGTTCATTCATTCTGTGGGCTATAATAATTGTTCAACTTTAATCCTATGTCTTTATAACATCTGTAGTTTCATACAAAGGGGAATCAGTGGAACGATTATTTCATACATTTACATTCCTTGTGGCCTTCTCATTATTTATTTCATTCTGGGATTATTTTCAGAGCAAGAATCATTGAATTGCATTGTTTCGTATCTCAGCAAATGAGTGACTTGCTAGCGCAGTGTCATATATCTTTAGTCCTCACTCAATTTAATATTGTAGAGATATTTTTGAACAATAATATGTACATACAGAGATCAGATCACTCTGATCTCATTAGTTTATTATTGGTCACATGTCTATTTAATTTAATGAATAAGCATACATGACCAATTAAGACATTCATTAAGTTTATTAAGTGTTAGACAACATTAGGAGCAAGGAAAAAACAATTTGTAATGTTTGTAATCGTAATTGATAGACATTCCTATACTATTAGTAGAGCTCTCCATAGTGCCCTAGCATTAAAGGAAGAGATATGTAAATAGTGACTACCGATATTGGTTTTACATGTCTTGCATACATCTGCTAGTATAATCTGTATAAAAGATTGACATTATTCTATACAATTCCCTTGATCCCTTTATATAACTCCAAATGCCCTTTACATAAGAAATCATGTCACTTAGAAGCGGCAATGTATTGACTTGATATTTTTATGAGTACAGTACCTACATGGATTCATAGATTTTTACACTTTCAAATAATGATAAAACTAAAACAGTTTATTGATATCTGCTTTGATTCTGTGTGTAATTTATATGTTAAAAATTATGTATGAAAGGGCAGCACAGCAGCAGTGTTAAATTCAGCTTCACTCTAGTCTATATATATTGGTCAAATACTTACGTTTTTTAACAGTATAATATTGTTAATAAGTAATGAGTTAATGTACATGAGAATGTGAAACTACTTATGAAATGTGTTTGACAAAGTCATGAAATGAAAGTTGGGGTTTGGTTTACCTAGTTTATCTGTATGCTTTGTAAATGTACGCCTATGTTTACGTTTCGTATTTTTAAGGACGCCAATAATTGTTAATGCTTTCGCCACTTTTGGGATTCTAAGTGTTTACCACCTATGCAATTTAAGTGTTTAGTATTAGTAAACATATCGATTGTAACTTTGTAACTCTATTGGGTTTCTGCTTCTATGTATAGTATAATTTATTGTGGTAAATAATATATTATTGAATGTTAATTGATAGCGAATGTAATTTTATACGAAAGGTGAAGGGTAATTAATACAGTGCAAGGGATTTAAATATTTGCGAGCAATGTGTACTTGTTGGTGTCCCTCTCAAAGTGGCCGTGTGTATGCTGCTTATCCCTTTCATATCACAGCCAGCTTTGATGAGCGATGTCTCAAGTCAAATCAACTGTTTCTACATCACCAATTATTCCTGTGTTTCTTTCTGTATTGAAAAATAATCGGTGCTACTTCTTCAATATACATATCTACAATATTTCACGAGTTATTAGACTATGTACCTTTGTTGTTTAATTACGTCGATGTTGTAGCAAATGAGCTTTATTAAGTGTATAATAAGACATTTACGAGTTTTATAACAGCCTACGAAATATCTATGTTGTAGACAGTTTTATTACGGATAGTTTGTAAATGTGTAAATATTTGTAGTTGTAAATTATAAATTGTCTGTATGTAAGTGAGAAGATTGAGTTGATAGAATTCTATATAAAGTCACGGAAAGTTCTCGTAGGAGTAGGAGTGAGTGTGAGATGCAATGGGATGCTGTTTGTTAGTGCAGAAAAAACTGAGTTTACTGGCATTGCTTAAGACGTGTGTAAAGTAAAATGTTAATGCGATAGCACAGTATGAATAGAAATGTTATAAGTTAAGATATAGCTGGAGATTGAAGAAGGAAGCAGTCCATTAATAGAGTGTCGTAGTGTCGTATTGGCGGAGACAAAGTCTACAAAAGTACAATGCAGTCGCATCGCACGACAGTAAATAGTAAAAATACTTTAAATACACAATGCACTCTAAAGAAAAGAATTGCATCACTCCTACAATGTGAAAGAAACAAAGAGTAAGTGTAGTAGTAAGTCTGTTGGATTTGTTATGTGCTTGTAGCGAGAGAAGTTGAAGGTGGCATGGGTTGGTTTTGGTTGGCATCTTGATGTGAGCGTAGTTTGGCATCATGGAATGGAGGGAAGTATTAGTTCGGGCACAGCAGACGGCGGGTAGGTTATGTAAAGGGAGGAGGATCTCTCTCATAGTCTCAGTGTTTCACTTGAATCGTTTTCAGTTGGTTGGCTGATATTTCTGGCAAGAGCTCATTCTGGCGCGTACACTTCTCAAATACCCGGTCCGAACCGAAAAATAAACATCATTAGCATTGCTCCTTTGAAAGTTCTTTTCGTTCATAGGTGCTACGATGTTAGTGCTATGACACCATCACATAAAGATGTAAAGATGTCTCATACTGATTGCGAGTTCCGTTGCATCCGTAATACAATCATAGCTCGTTAGCTATGTGCTAACTTACTGACTCTATAAGAAGATCACTCCAACACTATTCCTATACACAGATCTAATAATATTATGCTCCATTTAAGTTTGCTTTTAGCTGTATATGTACACGGGATTTTTTCTGCAACTCATTTGTGTACGCCTAAAATATATAAGCGTATCAGCATGTTTCGTAAATAGGCATAGAGGTAGTATTAGTAGTATGGAAGTCTTGTATCTAATGAGCGTGGTAAGTTATTACGTCTATAAAATCTAATAACGGTTCAAGTGCTAAAATAGTCTCAACTTAACAATTATCAATGTCCGCCCAGATAGCAGATACCAAGATAAAAATTTAAATTCATTATAGTATTACTCAACATTTTATAGTACTCGTACAGCTTAGCTTGTTTGGATTATACCTTGCCACAGACAGTACAGTTTGTTACTAAATAATGTATAGATAATCATTCTTGAGATAAAGATAAGTTTCCAAGTTAAAGCAGAATAATTGAGTGCGGAGGAATTGAGAAATAACCTCTGGTACAATATTTGAAGAAAAAGTTGATTATTACTAGTCGTAGGGACGGATAAGTAGAAAGAAAGAAGGATTTCTATCTTGTGGTGGGTCGAATTCTCTGGTGTAATAATATTTGGTATAAGGATGAATGTATTTGGTTTGGGAGGATGTGGTGGTGTGATATTGCTGTTATGTTGGTTGGTGGTGGTAGTGGTAGTCGAGTGGGAAGATTCATCAAACAAGCTTTTTGTCCATTCGGGATGCAATGCAGAATGCAGAGTGAAAGAAGGGAATGGTATAATGGCCTGGAAGGTGCATTATTTAGGATCAGCGTTGATGTCCTACTCCATCGCCGCACTGACGGTGGACGAGAGTGGAATACTAATGTCAATTTTGATCTCAAATATGCGGCACATTATTGGGATCGTATACATAGAATTTTATCCCATACTCCTCTACTTAACTCAACTTTGCGTTCCTTGATCAAAAGAATAAGGTTCGCTTCACTTCCATCTCCAGTTGCTCCAGTAGTAGAATCTACCATGGGCTGAAAGTAGAAAACCGAAAAGCAAAGACAGTAGTGCACTACTGGTAACTGGAAAGCTGAAAGCTCAGCTCGAAGAACAAAGAGTCCTCCTCCTCCCTCTTTTTCTCCTTCTTCTGCCTTTAACGTTCAATGTTTTTAGCTTCTTCTTCTCCACTTTCCCTTCAGTTCTTGTTACCTCAGGATTATTCAACTTTTACGTGATGTCATGTACACTCCAAGTCCTATTAATGTAAATGCATCTTCCCACTCCATTATTGCTCTTTCTATATTATAATAAATGTGCTTTCACACAGTCACACAATCAGTTCCTTCCTTACTCCTCCAGTCGTTTCATCGTTTCCCTTCATCCCATCCTTCCATTCTGTCCACTATTTCCAACTTGCTTCATACGCATATTTCATATTAGTCATACACGTGCCTATATCCACAGAAACCTAATGGTCGATAGCAAAACCAGTTTGCTCAATGGAGGATATTATGTTAGCTAATGTTATATGCAGTATACTACATACATTTATTCGCCTCCTCAAACTGCTCAGATGTTAGTCTCAAAGAAATTTAATGCACTACCACCACCACATATTGGACTGCCATTCTTCGCCAAGTATACAGTATACTTTTAGATATGTAGGCATTTGAACATGATCTGTACTTTCACTGGAAGTGTGAATTGCATAATATTGCATATTACATACATTCATACGCTTTTAAGATAGAAGTATCACTAATGTGGTAATAAATAAAAGAATTATTCTTCTTCTTGGTTAGCAAGACTTTCGATCGTATGTAAATGCTGTTGTCGGGCAGTAAAGTTTTACTACAATATTGATAGTCTATAACCGGAGTATTAACTATTGAATATGACAAGTCATGATATTTACTTGTGACACCTGAGAAAAGAGTACTGCTAGAATAGGATGCTCTATAAGCGGGATTTCCGCTTACGTTGCGATGTTCAAGTCAGGACTTGGTACGGGTACAAGGATTACACCATCATCCACACTGTTAGTAGAACTTGTAGGTGTAAAACATAGTTTCAACCATTTAGTTTCATTTACGTTGCAGCAATGCATGGTGGATGACTGTATGATGTTTGGTGTACGCTTTAGTAATTTAGTGTAAGTAGTTACTTTCTGAATTCATTGCTTGATTTTACTTTAAAAATATGGTAAAAACGGATTTTGTCGAATATTGTAGCTGACACAAGGAAGGAAGACTGGGACCCTTTAAGTTTGTCTGGCGAAGCTTATCAGAGTGGATGTGATGTGTGGACATGTTTCATATCACAGCCAGCTTTGATGAGCTTTGCTAAGTGCAACTCCATCGAATTAATCAAGTACAGCTACAACTTTTCTGTCAAACATTTTATATTAGATAACGCATCGCAAAAGTATCTATTCTATTAAATTACAAAATGCAATAATGCATCCTTAACACGAATAAATAGTTGAATATTTTGATTTAGATCAAAGTCAAAATTGTAGGATTTAGTCTCGGGATGCTGTTACAATTTTCAGCGTTTGTGACGTGCATATGCCACTTATATTAGAAGTTACGTAATAATTCAGATATTACTGGTCGCTTATTAAGAACTTACGTGTATCTTGCCAGGCAAGTGTATGAAGTTTGTTATTCAGAAATTTAAGTACGCGAGTTACGTGAAGAGATATTTGTGTCTTAGTACTACTCTGCCATTACCACAGTACGTAGATTAGATCTATAATAAATTATCACTTTGTTTGCAGTTCATGAGTAAATTGGCACCACTGATTGGCAAAGAGATTACTGTGAAAACGTATCTGGATCGCTACTGCAGTTTATGTGATGACCCTATGTTTCAAGTTAGACGGGTTTGTGCCACAAGTATGGGCGATATTGCTACAGTCATCGGTACCAAACTCACGGAGCTTGTTCTTGTAAGTTAACCATTTTAACATGTAAAAGATCAGATTATTTCGTGCTTCTATTTGAAAGACTTTTTACTATTTGTGTAACATTTAGATTATTGCTATAGGATATTTTTGTTATTATTTAGTTACCAAAGTTCATGGCATTAAGTGGGGATGACGTTTGGGGTGTCCGAAAAGGCGCTGCAGAAGTTTTCACAATAGTCGCAAGTGTTTGCAGATTGACGACTAGGAAGAAAAAATTATCACCGACATTTGTTCGTTTACTCACAGATCCTTCTAGGTGGGTCCGGGTTGCTGCCTACCAGACGCTTGGGCCTCTTATTACCACGTTTGCAACAGATGACGGTCACACTGTCTCCCCTGATGCAGAGTCTTCAGAGGCAGAGAAAACTTTTCTTTTCCGGTAATAGCAAGTTCTTAATTTAAATGTCGATAAGATGCCGTAGTAGTTAGAATCGAGTTTTTAGCTTTTCATGCCGCAGCCATTTTGATTTCATGAGAAACAGGGTGAAACGACAAGTAAAGAAAATGAATTCGAAATACTAAGAACACGCCGATGCAGAGCTTTTAAGTTAACAAATACAAACGAAGTAGGAAGCAGATCATATCAATTGGAAACTGTGTTTTCGTTATGGCAGTAGTAGAATTTACTAGCAACAGTTTCATCCATATCCTCTGTAGGAACAACTACAACCTGAAAGGTACAATAGAAACGAAAACCATGCAGAGTATTAGTTTACAACACACAATATGTCTTCCTCCTTATATTCTTCATATTTCACATGTGCTGCTATGATGTGCTACGTAATGATTCGTCATTCGCATTCGTAGTTCATTCGTTTAAGAGAGTCAAATGCTTGAATGCAAATTACAAAGATTGATTTTCTCATGCTTTTAAAGTTAAATAGATTGCATGAAATGAACTTCTACCTTAAATAATTTGGTTATGATGTTCACGTATAGGAAAAACCCTTTTTGTCAGTTTCGCATATTTAAATAAACTTCGAGCTCATAATTGAATTCATTACTTCAGTAATCATAGGTTTTAGTAGGTAGAAAAGATGTACTTATAAAATGTACTGGTGCAAATAATATACTTACTTAGTCAGGCTAATCTAAAAGGTCATGCTGCTGTCGTGCTGTCTGAAATTGTTTGCGGTGAATCGCACTTAAGTACACTAGGTGTATTGTTCTGTTTCATTTTATCATGTACAGGAGGGTAAGTGTAAGTAAGTATGTAAGTGCTTTTTATTGAGTGCAAAAGTAGAATAGAGTATTGGATTAATCTCATTCTACAATTTCTATACTATGCATACACACAGCATCATCTGTAATACGATCTGTGTGATGATACAGATAGATATATTTACTTACAGCCTAGTGCCTGCAAGAACTGCATCTATAAACATTTATAACTCAGCTACATGGATGAAAATATTATTGGGGAGACTTGAGATTATGAGGTTCTTCATTCTTCAATCTTCACTTACATACAGTCATACATGTCCCAGAGATCTATCACTATCACGAATATAACATGTACATAGATCGGAAACGGTCTCCTATCTCCATCCATATTATATTCAAATTCTTACTTGATCCAAATAAACTCTATTTGCTACAGGTTAACCTAGGGAAAAGTGTGTGTAAGTAAACTCGCCAATAGTTTCCGAGTTCACAGTCAAAGACAAAGGTGCATCTTGATGTTCATGAGACATTCTTTTGTCTCATCACAAAAAGTTGTGCATAAAACAGTCTGGTGATTTACATTATAAATTACTAATCATATGTTTATTAGAAAGTTGTTTGCATTGAAACAGTCCATAGAGCACAGCAGCTATTACTACCGATTACATAGGTTAGTTAATTTTTAGTGTAAACATTTTTAGGCGCGTGTTGTGGGAGTATAGGAGTATGTTGTTAATTGTAATATGGCTTGTGGACTGGAACTGAGCAGAATGAGAGTGACATAGAAAGAGGCAATAATGGTATCATGGTCTCTTGGACTCCGTGCCATGAGGCGAGGTTAGTTTTGGTGTCTCTGTATGTATGGTTAGTTACTTATAATGAGTAAAGTTGGTAAAGTATAGTGTTGTATATGTATTTCTGTTTTGTCATATATGTAGTTATGTTCTTTGAGTAAAGAAAGACGAAGGGTGACTATTTGGCTTTGACATGAATCGGCTGTACAAGGACTAGGCCTGGCTTAAACGTAGCAGATTTGAAACGTACATTTTAAAAGTAATGAAATAAATGAGAGAGGGTTGATTTGGCTACAACATGTTAGTCATTATTGTAACATATTATAGCATACTTGTTATATCTGTGTACGTACTTCCATGTCCCAAACATCTACTGCACGATGCAAATAGGAGGCAGGAAGGTAAGGTATCCATATGCTACAATACAACGTGGTGTTTGAACTGTTTGGTTTATAGCGGAGGCACGTACGGTATAATTTATATAATGTGGAGGAATAGAATGAGCTTCTGAGTATTTAAGTACAGTGTAAGTATAAGAAGTGTGTATGATGCATCTCGGTTTTCAATTTTTGAGTCCGACATGGCAATAGTCTGAAAAATGGAAAAGACAGTTGTGTTGGTTGCAGCTTCTACTAAATTGTAGTTGCGGCTTTAGAGCAGATGTTCGACATGGAGTTTGTATTCGTATGTTTCTAATCAATGGAGCCATATCATACGACCAAAAGGATAGAACAAGACAGGGGGAATGTTTTTTCTCTGTTAGTAACTACTTGAATCCAGCCAACAGTTGAGTTAAGTCTAGTTGATTCGTATCCTGTGTGGAACTGTCGTTGTCGTACGCTAACAGTACAAGCACCACACTGAAAGTATAAGAAAAAGAGAAAATGTGGTAAAAGAGTATTACTACGATTACACTATGTCCCACCCAATGCATACTGCTGCTGCTGCAAGTATATGTAACCAGCCTAACCTATTTGATTTGATTGTCTGCCCTTTTTCTGGACTCAAGTCAACTCAAGTCAAATAGAAGCAGAAGCATTATAAATCGTAGGAAAACTCATATAGCTCTCAACACTTTGTAATTTAGATGCGTTGACTTGTCTTCTTTCTTGTCGTTTTTCATGCAGATGAATGAAATGAACAAATTTTTGGTTTCACCACTTTTTTGCAGTCGGGGTTGTGACACTATTCTGACTATAGAAGAAGATGGAGCAGAAGGAGAGATAGGAGCATTAGCAGCATACTCAAATTCAATAGAAGATGAAAATGAAAAACAAATCGACCAGGAAGAACAATTCCAAACAAATATAGTATTAAACACGGAAAGTTCCCAAAATTCAAGTCAGTCATCTGTGATATTTACTCCCGCAACTACGGCAAGTAAAGCAAGTGATGATTGCGAAGAGGAAAATAATCCCCAAGTGTGTGACAACTCATCGGAGAGTCAAATGGAAATTGATGAATGTGATGAAGAGGATGAAGGAGACAAGACCGTAGCGCCTTTTCAGACCAGAAAGGAGAGAATGGAGTCAAGAAAAAGTTATTCTGATACCACGGAACAGCACAAGCTTCGAAGAGAGCAGCAATTGAACCGAATGGGGGGATGGCCTCCTCTGCCTAATAGTATGGCAACGAATTTAGAAGAGAACCGTAAGAGATGTCATGAGAAATCAAAAGAGAATTCAATAAGCAATGATCCTTCTGATCGGGGGGATGCGGATACGTCGTTCATTCTATACGAAAGCAATAGTCCTCCTAGTAAAAATAGCGATACTGTCGATAGCCAAACAGATTCAATTCCTAGTATTAATGCTTGGTCCATTAATAATGAATCGTCTTCCCATATGTCTTCCGACAATTTTGTTAGTCAACAAATTTCCTGTACCGTTGTCTTGTCTTCAAAAAAGCCCAAATTACTTCATGAAGATAGCATCCACGATGAAACTAACTCAAATACTAATAGTACACCTGTTCCAGGGCCAAGCCCATACAGCACATTTCAGTATTGGCGAGTGCCCCTTCCGGACATTTTGGTAGAGTTGGATTCGGATCTAGTAAACGAGTCTTCCGTTTCAGACAGTGACGGAGCTGATGGGGACCACGATCAGGTAAATATTTTACTTATTGGTAGTTTTATCAGTTTTGTAAAAATAGATTCGAGTTTAATAGCAAAAGAAAATGGGCAATATTATAAGTTTTAATAAGTTAAAAAGGATATTAGTAAAATATAGACTTTTAAATAGAATTGTATTGTGATAATAGTTATACTATTGCGATGGAGTAGGTTAAAAGGGAATAGTTTTTACACTGTTGGCTACAGACAAACAAATGGAACAAGTTGTGTATTGTGGCACTGTGGGCGGCGGTTTAAAGAATTACGTTTCCACATAGCGTGGAGTGCTAGATCAAATATATTGACGATACCATGCAAGTATTTCTGGACAGGAGCCAGTTGTGTACCAGGAAGGGAGGACTTGGTTGAACAGATAAATTCCTCGTTTGAGACACTATGAGGTAGGTTTGGTTGAATTGAATTGGATTTCATGTAGTTCTGAGGCTGTCGAAGTATGTAAAGGCTTTAGGGAGATTAGTAATCGTAGTCCTTTACTTCACCGTCAATTCAAATGACAATCCCGTCTGAAATCCGAATGAATGGATACACCTTCTACCTAGTTAGGAAACCCGTAAAAAATTCAATCTCATTGTCATTTGAAAGCATTTAACGTTACGTCTATGTTATTGTCTTATTGCCAGTGGTAAGTACTAGTTAGTGTCAGTCTGTCTACAGACTGTTTTGCCTGAATTGTACTTTTGTACTAGCACTATGCAACATCTAAATATATTTTTTCAGGATTGGCTGAGACGTTGATAGACGTGTGTAAAAGTAGCTATTATCGGTATCAGTTTCATGTTCAGTTAAAATGAATTCTGGGATTTGGTAAATACATTTTCCAGATGCTGTTAGAATCCTTAAATGGCAAAAACAGCCGAGCAAAAAATACTTGGGATTTCATAAATATGTATGTAGATTCATTTTATCGGTATCTGTTTTCTGTGCCTTTGGGTTTAGCATAGCAGTCAGTGATTCTGTCCCTTTCCAGTAAAAACAATTGATATGCCCTCTTTTTGTTTGTGTGCAGACTGACAATGATGACAAAAATGAAGATGCCTTAAATGGAAATGTGGAGCTTGACAATGACGCTTCCGGCTTGAAGTCGGACCCCTTTTCTTCCTCTCACACTAGATCCACCTCCAACACTACCTGTGAAATTACACAGCGTGTTTCAGGTACTGCAGGCAAGAGTATAAAATATGTTTAATGCAATAACGGAATATTATGAGCAAGTAATTTTAATAATCTTTTCTGAATCATTTTCAGATGTTCACAAAAGCTATTTGAATTTATACAATGCCTCAAGGGATCAGAATGGAATGGATGAAATGGGTTTGGACTCGTTAAGGCTTATGGATCCATATGATGATGACTCGGATGACCAGTTTGCCAGTCCTTTCCCTTATGGCGAAGATTGCTCCAGTTTGTGGGGAGGTCAGCATTTTTTTGTGTTTAGCATTTTTAGCTAGAATATGAATTAGTACTGGAATTAATGGCGAATTTTTCTGTGGTTTTATTAGCTAAAACAAGGAGTCGTCTTTTACAAGATATCCCGAAAATGGTTACTCCCGCAAACCAAGATATTGTACCTGATCCTCTTTTAGAACATTTTAATTCCATGGCTAATTTAAATAAAGAGCAGGCAGTTGACTCAGAATTAACTGGATACTGCGTTTACAATCTTCCAGCTGTAGTTCATACTATGGGACCTCAAAATTGGTCTATGCTCAGAGATTGCTATGAAGCACTTGCTTGTAGCATGCAGGTATGATCTATCGGATGTTATGACATTTTTATTATCCAAGCTGTACCTACGTTGTGCTTGACTCGGGAAAAAATGGGTTGAATAAACTTTTTAATTTTGTTACAACCAGTGGAAAGTACGTTACACTCTTGCCGCTAGTCTGCACGAAATAGCCAGAGTATTGGGCCCCGAACTATCGGAGAGAGACTTAGTTCCGTTTTATAATGCACTTACAAAAGATCTGGATGAAGTCAGGGTAGGAGTTCTTCGAAATCTCTCCAGTTTTGTTGAGGTAAGCCTAAAATTAATAATATTATGTGGGCACCTTCTGTGGTGAATTTTCGTTATTACTAATTTATGCCGTTCTCGCATTGTTACAGGTTCTTGGAAAAGAAGAGCGTCGTAAATGCCTAGAAACTTTACGAAGCTTTTTAGAAACTGAGAATAAACGTAATTGGCGGTTCCGGTTGGAGCTTACAAATCAGCTAGAACTATTAAGCGAAATGTTTGAGGCTGGGGATGTTCTAAAATACATATGTCCCATATCAATGGATTTAATTTTAGATGGAGTGGCTGAAGTGCGGCGGCAAGCCCTTGAAGTGGTAGGTTGAAACCTTTGCATTTTTATGATGCATAAAACCACAATTGGATGGAATTCATTGACACTAATTGTTTCCCCGATTTTTGTTGGTTCATTTTCATGCAGGTTACTCATTTGGTTAAGCTGTTAAACAATAAGATTAGCTCGGAAGGAATAGAAGCAAGTGCGGTTCGTGAGTTTCTTCTGATGCTGGTGAACATACTGGGGCACAGTGATAGATGGGTTCGAAGACAAACATTTGCCAGTCTTTCCGGTCAGTTTGTGGAACTTGGTGCTCTTGCACCCAACCAGTTTGCTCAAGACATTTTACCACATCTAATTGATCTCAGCTGCGACAAGGTTCCCAACGTCCGTCTCATAGTGGCGAAAACATTAGCCAAATGCGTCTTAAAAAATGGTAGGTCGGAAACGGAACTTTTAAGTTTTTTGTTCTCTTTATGACTATGAATTATTAATGAATAAATCTTTTGGGTTTCAGATTTCTTTGCAGATCCGAACAATCCTCATAATGAAATTTTAATGTGTACAATGCTAAAACTTCACAACGATCCAGACAGAGATGTTCGGTTTTTCAGTGCGGATGTACAATCAGATGAAATTGACGAAGGGAATCAGTACGAAGCAGAAAAGTCACAAGGTCAAAGCTGTACGCTTCTTCTAAAATTGTAAAATTGTAGTGCAACATAAATCTGTCTTCGTAACTTAATTACATAAGATTAATAACTACTACCATACGCATGCAGATTATATTAAAGAGCATGTGGACAGTTTGCCGACGCCGTGCCATAATGAAGGCCTTAACAAAATTTTATTGTGTACTTTGAGTGCTAGGTCACCTTAGTTGTCCCACCACCGTTCTTATACATAGAATATCTTACTTAAGTCATCGACCATGACAAGACCAAAACCGCTAAACACTAATTGTAAAAAGAGAATGTGAAAGAAGCTAAACCAGCTCCCCTTTAATTGCTTGAAACTGTTAATCGAATTGTATTGTTTTAGATATGTAAAAATTGTGCTCTTAATCGTTTAAGCTATTAAAAGAAAAATGAACCATACATACGAAACACGTAAAAGTCTTGCTTAACTTACAATAACAATAAAAAACATGGAACTCTAACTCAATAAGAAATCGAAATCTAACAATAAGTTATGCCAGTTAATGAAAAGTACTGATGAATTTGTGATACTTGTCAAATTATTTAAGAGTACGTAAATTAACATGCAGTGACAAATGTTGATGATATTCTTACACTCGTCCTGATTGCGCATACAAATGAGACTCTAAATGTAAAGTGAGACAGTGCGGTCAAGTCGGAAGTCTATTTAGTTAGTTATGAATTAATTATTATTTGTAGTTTATCATGAGCGTCCTTATTTAACTATTGTTGTTGTTCTCAAAAGTAAACCAGTACCGTAACATTATTGGCGTTATTCTTAATTTCTGTCTGTTCTGAATAAAGAAAAATATATTTGGCGTTTTCAGGGGCTGAATTTAAATGAAATAAACGTATTATGTATGCTCAATCCTAAATAACTATTGCCTAGTCTCTAACATAAATCAAACATTGTCATTCTAAACTGTCGATGCATCTCATCCAGCCCCTTCATGGGATTTAAAACACTGAAGTCTGTCCAGATGTGATTTTTCCGAATAAGAAAGGCTTTTTCATACTAATACAAACTTTTGTGTGATTGCCAAAAGTAAATCCTTCTCTATGATTTGGTCATTTTACATATAGCAGAAATGCCGAAGTGTAGTTAAAAAAAATTAATACGCGATAAAAATTAAATACTGTTAAAGAACATTTTTATGCGAAAACATGTTGAGTAAACAATTGTAGCTACACGGTTCCACCAGTATACCATAATAATACTTACTAAACTATAATTACAATATAATTATACATTCAAACACACATTCAGATTTCTCCGTCTACATGAATTACTAATATTATGTGAATAGTAAGACGCGAAGTTAACATATGAAACATATTGGATCATAAATCGACATGCATTGGTACAATGTGAGAATTGAGAGTTTTGTCAATACATACATTATCTTTTAAAAGTATTTCATGCACCATACCACCATACGGGTTGACAATTTGTAACAACTGATGAAACATTGCTCTGTGAAGAAAATGTTGCTAAAATTGCTTACGATTAGGGCTTCTAGATTCATTAACGAGATTTTGTACAACAAATACTTAAAATGACGATAATTATTGCTAACTATTTTTTGTCATTAACGTTAACCTTAACCTACTCACAACACAAACACTCAACTTACTTGTATATAAATTATACACAGTAGAATGTAAAAAAAGATGTAACAAGAAATATTGAGTTACATAAAAGCTAGGTATTACATCAAGTTTGTTTGCAGAACAAAACACAGATTTGACAAAGACATTCCATAAATACCATAGCTAACACTACAGTCTATTTACAATTAATAATATTTTACAGGTCTGTACAATTAAATCTTAATAATACAAGCTCCAGCTGTTTGCAACATCTTATAGATAAATGCCACTCTCATTGCACTAAAACCGATCTTGAACAAATTAAATGTTTCCAAGGATTGTTAACATATTATAAAATAATGCGTTAACAATCCTTGAATATTTCCATCATTTTCAACTAATCTAGCTTCCAAATGTGTATATACCATTCTAATAAGCTTTAATGCTTTACTTATGGCAAACTTGATTATTTTTAACAATGATAATTATTATACATTTCACATCCGATCCAGCAAATGAATGGACGCGATGCGAATCTTTTCGCATCCATTTTCTAATTTAACAGGGATCAAACACCTCATATGAGTCAAGAAAAATGAGAATGATTTCCAGGTTAACCAAACAACAACAATATTTTGTAAAGAAGATAAGTGGCTTACGCTTGCACTTAATCATCTTTATCCTAAAATATATTTAACATCAAAAATCTATATAAAGTTTCCAGCAGTCAACAGTTTATGTTTTTATGGCTTGAATTTTACTAAAGGGATGTTTTTGGTGGACAAACATTTGTCACAAACCCACTCAGCGTACACTTCTTGAGTTAAAAAATGGTAAGCAGCTTCTGTCAGGCCAGTACATATTCTACAAATTAAAAATTATAAAGGTCAAATAATCAGGTAATTCAAAACGTAACGATACAAGGATACAGTTCAAACTCATGGGTTGTACCTGTGAAACCAAAAATTACATCCCGATTCGCAAGGAATAGCTTGATCGTTGTCGTGAACTTCTTTGTGGCAAACTCCGCATGGATATATTGGAGGAGCATTTGGATTTTGAGGATTAAACACCATTGGTTGATCGTGAGGATAAATCTGAAAATAAGAAAAACTCGTTTAATCACATTGTTATAAAAAGAGAGTCAATATTAGTATAAAACATTTTCAAAAAAGTGCGTTCTTCAATGTACAGTATTGCCTTTTTTGTGGTAACTAGATGGAAAATGAAAGTAATGAATGCAAGAATGCAACCTGTCGCCGTTCAGGCAGAGTTGATAGCAAATATTCAGAAAATTTAAATAGTCCTTGCCAAGATTTAAATTTGTATAAATGTAAACTAAGAAATGATTAAATAAATTTAACGGATGGAAAATATGAAGTATCAAATTAACAGTACATATATATGTCCTGACAAATACAAACAAAAACTGGAGGTTAAAAAGTTTCTTGTTTTAACATTGTAAGCGTAGGAACTAGGAAGTGGTAAGAAGCCCACATAACCCAAAGCCAAGTTGGACAATGCTACAATTTTCTGAATGTCACCATTTCAAAGATAAAATAAAATATTTAGTGAATATTTCACTGTCTCATATAAAGTATTTGTAGAACATTTTTCATCTTCAAGAACATAATATGACACCAATTTTGAAAATATCTGAAACATACTTTGCCGCTTTGCATTGGCATAGGTTTAGGTGGTCCATTCCACTGCTGCTGGTGCTGTCCCATACCCATGGGAGTCATTCCGTTATTCATGTTCATATTCATGCCTGATGGTCCACCTCCAGGAGGACCATGATTTCCTGGGCCGGGTGGACTATTTGACTATTTTCAAAATAAATAAAAATTAAGTTGCGTTCTGCAAAAATATACTGAAATTCATTAAATGAGGAAAGCGGGGTTGTACTGGATAAAAGTTCATAAAAAGTTGAAAACTTTCGACAAAATGTTCAATATTTTTTGCGGGAGCAACAGACAATTTTGTTTGGACTGGTAAAGCAGTTTTAAGTAATAAACTTTTACCTTATATTGCTGTTGGTAAGGTGGACCATGCCCCATTCCTCTTGGATCTGGACCTCCAGGGCCACCATGACCTCCCAAGGGCATTGGACCTCCTTGCATTGGAGGACCATGGCCTGGCCCACCCATAGGTGGACCTCCAGGTCCCCCCATCCCCATATGATGCATCATTGGTGGTGGTCCGCCTCCTCCTGGTGGCATTCCCATATTCACCATTTGCTGAGGAGGCATTTGCTGTGGTGGAGGACCTCCACTCATTGGGTTCATTTGCCTTGGAGGGGGTGGAGTATCATCGAATGGGTTTGATGCTATTATGGTATCGCCGAAACCCGCTGTAAAACATTAAGTATTCATTTGAATTAAAGTTGATTGATGTGTTATTTAGAAGAGCATGTAACTATATAAGAGAATATACTATATACTATATAAGCAGAAGAATTGGCTTCTAATACACCATAATAGGCTTACCTCCAATGGGGGGTGGAGGAATTAATTCAGGCATTGGTGAGGATTGTACAGCAGGCGGTGTTGCACTACTTCCTGACCCGGCTGTTGACGATCGTCGTTTCTTTTTAGCATTTCCAGAAATAGGGCTGTCTGGAGTCCCTGCACTGCCAGGGGACTTAAAGTCTCCGCTACCTCCTCGCGACTTCATTGAATTTACCTGTAAATGGTAAAAAAGTAATCTCTGAAACAAAATGAATTTCATTATACACATCTTTACTTTTTACAACCGTAATTCTCAATTAAGTTACTTTGGTAATCAATCTTGCATATCACATAAGAAAACATCACCCGGTTGTGACTTGTGACTGAATGACATTGATAACCACACATTTATAATTCTTCATTCACCGAAAAACTTATAACTTGTTTCGTTTGATGGTTTTTATGAATACGTCTGTCTGACTGACTGATCTGAACTTCGGTTTTTACAAATTAAATTGACTATACGTGTACACACTTGTGACCTGTCCGTTGAAGTTGATTTCTGTCAGCTTTACCCCACTGGCTTTTAACTGCTATTTCAATATTCACGAATATCACAATTAGTTTGAATTGAAATGTCCGTCACAAAAAACAAAAAATGAAATATACGCTAAATGACAAAATGAAACTGAAACAGGTACTTAGTATTTATGACTTAAAAGAATAATTATTTGCAATATTCTAAAATAATGAGTGTTTAAAAATAAATACCTTTTAAATAAGTGAACACTTTTCCATTTACCAGTGACACACCGATAAATAAATAAATAACGACTGTTCTTCCAGAGTTTAAATATTCAGATTTTGAACGTATATTTTAAGTACTTGGCTAGTTAAATTTTAAATTAAATGGAAATTGCCCATTCCCAGAAAAATTTGTTCAAAGTTTGAATTTGGTGTTGCTGTTTCTGCTTCTTGTCAGCGAAGATTCGCAGGAGTTAAGTTGAGTAAAGCAATCGTGTTTTGTGTTGATTAGCGCGAATGTCAAAAGTTTCTTTCTATGTACGCTGACTGAGCTAAACATCACAATCTTCACACAAGACAAATTACAAACAGTTTTGAAATTTAAGCACAGCACACGCAAAAATCTGCTGAAGTTTCAGCAGCATTTGAAAAATCATAATTTTAGCAAACTCCGGCATTAGCTACATGGGGATGTCGATATACAGATCATCACCAGCTTTCTGCACATTTAGTGAAAACAATCAAATGTCAAGTAAAAACTTAACTGGGTAGTACACATAAAAATGTAGGGAAACTTTTCCAATACTGCTCTTTTGAAAATTTGCAGTTGAATTCAAGTTTTTGACATCGGTGAAAGCGCTGTATAAGAGGTGACGTGACTGGAGCGACTGTCAGGTCGTTTTTTGTGGAAATCCATTATGTCACATCGCAATGAAAGGACCCGCATTCATTCCTCGTCGAGAAGATTTGGAAACTCATCAAGAACTTTAGCAGCTGGAGATTATGACAATGATGTGGGCAAATCTTCACATAGCGCATCTTCCCGCAGTAATGCTCCTGAGGATTCCAGAGGAAAAGATCCCGACGTCAGAATTTCCAAATTGGCTCGTACCATGGCTCGACTGGAGTCTGAAGAAATTTTCTCTAAAGCTTGTGATCAGATTGAGGATTTGTTGAAAATTTCAGAACATAGGAGATACGTCTTAAAGTCTTTCAGCTGCCTTATCGTTCCATTTGGGGAAATTTTTAAGGGATTCCCTGGTAATGATTCAAGTTTACTGCTTCAATTTCAAACCTGGATTCAATGTAATTAAAATGCTATGATTTATTTTCTAATGCAATTTGATTTTTCATTGAAGGTTTGCCATGGGTGAAAGCTGGAACTCTACGGTATGCAAAATTCTTCAGTAAAATTGCTGAAGTGATGGATAGTCATTCACAAAGCAACCGGTTGTTTCAGTGGCTGATTGAGTTTATTGAGAGAAAAAGTCATGGAACGAGGGTATCTGAGACGTCATTTGCGGTCCAAGATGTAATTCTTCAGGTACTTTTACTCAAGGAGTACAAAAACTGTCGATTCATATTTTTATTCATCTTATTTTCACTATGGTACTTACATGTAATATAATGAACGATTCGTTTGTTTATTTTACAGCTAATCCCTCACTTAAATTCACGAGCAACAGCCAATTTGGTTTCTCAAATATTGGAAGTTATAGAACAATCTACGCACACAGATATATTTAAAATACTTTGTTCTTTATTTGTCTCTGGAGTTCTTCACCAATCGACTAAAATGGTCCACTTTACTGTAAGTTGATTTTGCCAACTTTATGGAAACTACAATATCACTGTGCTACAAGTGAGAAAGAAGTTGAGGTCATTTGTAAACTTTTTTAATTTTGCTAAAGGACTTCGTAGACGTCGTGATTGGATGGCTGATGGAAGAGAACGACGATGAACTATATGGATTTTGCACTGAAATTCTGCAAAATTTAAAACCGTATTTTTGCAAAGACCCAAACTTTCCAGCAACTCTTATTAATCAACTACTTGAAGATATGGCTATTGTCATCAAGGAATTAGAAGATCCAGAAATGCCACCTGGGGATGTTCAAACTCGTCTAATTAGGAACAATATGATATCTAGGTAACATTCGTAATTATGGCAAGCATTGAATTTATAAAATATGGTGTAATTTACATTTTCGTTCTTTATTTACAGAATATTCAAGTCACTCGTCAGTATTGATGGAATAAGTGATAAAATTTTTCTACAAGAGTCGTGTGAAGTTCTAGTTTCAAATGTATCTAAGTCTTTAAAGTTTGCCAGCTCTACGAATCAGGAGACTTTCATATCCTTAATTAGTCACACTAATGATTGCATTTCCTACTGTTTTGGTGTGGACGGGCCCAACATACGACAGTTTTTTCAAGTAATGTAGTAGGAATTTTCCTTTTTAGCTTTTTTAATGACGGTGTAAAATTCGTATTATAATCGTGTAATATTATTTTAGACACAACTCACTGTACTTATGGAAGACGATGGATGGAAGCGGTGGCCAAAGTCATTTATATCCAGCTTCTTTCATGGACTGACAGTGTGGATTGATTCGGTGGCTCCTTTATCGGCAGTACAGAATCAATCAACCGAAGAAATCGTCGACATTTGCTCTTTAGTGTTAGATTTAATAGACAAAGTTAAATTATTTGCAAGTCCCGAAGACCAATTTATGATCGTTGGGATGGTGCATTCAATTCTAAGGACACGAAACGTCAACTTGTTGCAAAAAGTTTATACATGGATTGTACGAAAAGTGCAAGTAATGAAAAATGATGATAGTTCTGATGTTCCTAGTGAGGATATTGTATACTTTGTTTTAGCCTGCTTAAGTGATATTGGTAAGTATTTTCATCATTTTCCGTTTGCCTATTTTCCATTCCATAATATTCCACAATAATTAAAACGTATTGGCTGTATGTATTTAATTTTAGCAATCAACAAGGGAAATGCAATTCTCGTCCTCTGGACCTTGAACCCCCCGATCTTTGATTTTCTGATGTTGCTCCTGACCAAACCAAACTGTAGTCGTCTTAATAAATGTATCACAAATATGTTGAAAGCTCATTGTGTGTCTCACTCACATTTTGTTTCCAGCATTGTGTCTGTGAACAGTTATTCTTCAGACTCACCGGGCACTAGGTTTGTTTTCTATTTACTTTTACAATTGTACAATTGTAGGTATTGGGATTTGCGCACTAAGAACTATTATTAATTGTAACTGCTTAATTTCAGATTTTTGCCTGCTTTAATGACGTTTTGGCTACAACAGTTGTGTGATCAACGTTTTCCTCAAGACCAGTGGACTTTTGAATGGGTCTTTGAATTTCTAAAAGGCAGTGCTTCCTATGCCTCGGTTCTCACTCAAAGACAACCTGAATTTTATAAAAAAGTGATCTCGGTTATATGTTCCAAGGCCAGTTTAATGGATAAAGCCCCAAATGTACTTGAGTATATGTGTCAAGATCAGAATTACAACCAATCGGTAATTAAGATAATTAATTTTAAGAATTTAATACGATGCAATTTAAAAAAAGTGAAGTCTCATGTTTCAAAAACTTTTTAGAATATAATAATGGATGCTATTCAAGATAACTGTATCAACGTTTTAATGAGTGCTAAAGTCAGCGATGAAATGAAATGGTCCTATAAGAAACTTCTTAACATTCTTCCTAATTTAATTGTTTATGAACCTTGCTTTATGGACGAGAGCACTGAAAATATAAGTCACTCGGGATCAAACACAAACTCTCTCTCCCTCACCGCAAATCAATTTAATAGTTTTCTTACTAGCCTTTTCACTGTGTCTCAAAACATAAAGCAATCAGATCAGTGCCAAATTGACCCTGTCCAAAATGTCGAAGCTGCTGTCGAGTACCTTCTGAGAGCTAAATTGAAAACCCCTTTGGGAAAGCCACAAGAATTTTTTGGACAGTTGCAAGTCATGTTGAAAAAACATAAGATCTTAAAACTGAGTCATGATCATTCTTTACCCTTGTGGAAATTGAGATTTGTTTTCGAACTGGAAAGAAAATTAATCTTGTGGATTAATGGAAGTTCTATGTTGGAGACCAAAGTTCCTGAGGTAAATTCTACACTTTCTCCATTTAATGTTGGTTAAATTTTCTATGAAAAGTGAAAGTTAACTTTCTCTTTAGCATATTCGTTCGTTTTTCCTGACAAATAAAACTCCGTGTACCGAATGGCTGAAGAGAATGCGGCCAGAAGTAATTGAAGCGAGTTTGGCAGTTCATGATAACCACACAGTTTATTTGTACGCTTCACTTTCAGCAGATAGCTTCAAAGTTAAAACTGCGTTGTTGAACATGCGAGGTATGAAGTTATTATATTTTAAAAATATTTCACACCAAATCAGGTTCAGTGAAATTAAACATAATTATTTTTGCAGATGGTGAAGCGTTGAAAGGAATGCAAGATTTAGCAGCGTATTACTATCTGGAAGGAAATTTCGAGGAGGCCTTACGTTTAATAGCAATGCAGGAAGGTTCTGACTCATCCGAACCTGGGGTAAAGGATCCTTTCAAGGAGATCATTCAGAAGAGATCGGAGGCTGTATTAAGTTCTGCATGCCAGTCTTTAGAATATTGGTCTGATACTGAACCCGAGCGCCCTGAAAATTGTATAGAATGTTTGATTAGCCCTTCCTACAAGTTTCCCACCTCGATTCTAGACGTTCAACTGAATTCCGACGAAAAAAGCTCAATCTGCGTTCTTAATTCGACAGAAGGAGAACTTAAATTGCTGACTCTTTTAAAGATCGGGGAATGGATGAAAAATGCAATCATGATCTCCTCTGCTGAACGAGATCGTTTTGAGTCAAAAAAGGCTCGAAGCTTATTGGAAAATGGGAATTTAAGTTTTGCAAGGAAGTGGCTACTAAAACGAAACATCAATTTGAGCCTTGTGGACGAACTCCGGCCAATTTTGACATTTGCCCATTTACCTAGAGACTATTTAGAATTCATCGCGGATGTGTTTTACGCAGAAAACAATTTCTATGTTTCTGCTTTAATGTACTCAGCCATTTCAGACATCATACCACCAACTGATAGTCACAGTGATTTGGACCAAACCGCTAATTTTTACAGAAAGTTTGCCATCAAAATCGACGAGACGGAAGAGTTTTGTGATGGGGTGATGGGGAGACCTCCCATGATTTTCACGTCTCATTCCCATGCATCGTTTGTTGAGCCGTTGTTTGAAAAGGCAGTCGAATATGCACCAAGCAATAAAAACATTTGGTTCGACTTTGCTAATTATATGTATCAACTGGCTTTGGATGAAGAAATCGACTGTGAAGATCCCGACTCGACTAATAGAATCAAGATGACTACAGTAGAATGTTACACTAATGTTCTTAGAGTTAACAAAATACCTGGAACACAAGATGAGAGAAAGACGTCAAAACAGAAAGTTTATACTTCAATTACTCGACTGCTTAGATTGCACGCTCAAGGTTATGAGTTTATACCTCATGAAGCAATCGCTTCTGAAGAATGGTTGGATTTGCTTCCCGAACTAATTCTTTACGAAAATCTACGTCCTTACTTGGCAAAAAGATTTCCCCAACAATGCTCTTTACACCTCGCTCCGTACGACAGTGATTTAGAAACTAGCAAGAAAACTTGTAGAAGAAGAGGAGTCTTTGACCCTTGCAGCTATGCTTTTACAGAAGTGAATGATGAAGTCATTAATATTTCTGTTCCTACACGACTTCTTTGCTGCAATCCTAAAGATGAAGGAACCGAATCTAGCAAGCCGTCAAAAGAAGGATCCGTTTACTTGGGACGAGAAAATCTGCACATTTCTAGTGGAGTTAAACTTATGTTGAAAGAATTAAACAGAATTGGCACTTGTAGGGATGAATTTTGGTCATGGTCTTTACAAAAAGTAGTTTTTGATTGGACCAAACGACTTAGTTCGTTGAAAAAGGATTTGAGCAAAGATTTTCACGTTGATAAACTGAAAGCGTACCTTGAACCGATGCTGAATTACGTGAAATCCATCTGGGATGAAACCAAAATTTGTGAAACTCCTGCAGAATTGTCATTTTACAACAGACACAGTAAGTCAAGAAAATATGAAAACTCAAGTTGATATTTTTTTAAATATAAAATTAAGTTGGATTTGATTGATTTCTAGATGAAATTATTTCGAGCGTATTGAGTGAGTTGACCTCCTGTGAAACTGTTGAATCTGTGGCACAAGCGTTCAACAGGCTGCTTACACATGTTGAATCCTTTGAATCGTACTATATTTCTAGATTGGCCTTGAGTTCACTTTCTCCTAGGTTATACTCATGTAACTTCTCGGATCCTGAAAACCCTATTTCTCTTCCTGGAATGCCGGAAGGGGTATTCATAACATCAGTTGCACCAGTTGTCACTGCATTGGCAACGAAAACGAAGCCCAAAAAATTAATGTTTCGAACTTCCGATGGAAAAACGAGGGAATATTTGGTGAAAGGAAATGAAAACTTGAATGTGGATGCTGGAGTCATGCAACTGCTAAAATTAACTGGAGAGTTTGTAAATTGTGCTACGCGAACTTACTCCATAACTCCTTTAGGTACTGAAAAGTCATGAATTAGGTTTTTATAATTAAATATACGTAATATATAATTTTTTATATTAAAAATACGTTGGAAATTCTGAATTGTATGTACCTAAATAATAAAATATAATTGCAATATAATTATTTTGTATTTCAGGAAAACGTGGAGGCCTAATCCAAATCGTTGAAGGAGCAATGCCCCTTTTTGTTTTGTACAAAAAGTACCTACAAAGGAAAAATTGTGTTGAAAGAACATCGGAAATGTTTTGGAGGAGATTAAATGCAATGGGTTGTACTGATCGCTCTAATCCTGCACTGCTTAAACTTGTCTTTGAAACTCTTGTGAAGGAAACTCCTAATGATTTGATCTCAAGGTATGATATGTATATATGCTTAAATACACAATCAGACATTGATTAAATTCCTTTAATTTTGCAACTCATTTCGTAATTTTTGTGTGAAAAGTGAATTGCTGTTATGCGCCAAATCTCCTGAAACATGGTACAAATGTGTTCGCTCGTTTACAAAAGATTGCGCTTTTGGATCGGCATTTGGATATCTCTTAGGACTTGGGGACCGGCATTTAGATAATATTTTGATTAACATAAATCAAGGGCACTTGGTCCACGTAGATTTTAGTATCATCTTTGGAAAAGGAGCAAGTCTTAGAATACCTGAAAAAGTTCCCTTTCGGCTTACTCAAAATATTACTGGAGCACTGCAGTACCCAGGTCTTACGGTAAGGCCATTTTTATGCTCATAAAGTTAATGTTCAGATTCATAATCATTGTGTTAATTGTGTATTATTATATAGACTATAATAAACGTTAATTTATTTCAGGGTCCTTTCTCTGTTTATTTGGAGGACTTTTTGTTGTCGTTTCAAAAACACCAAGAAATTGCTCTGTTCTGTTTAAATAGTATTGCTGTGGCATATCATTTAAACGAAGACTCAACTGTGGACGGGGAGAAAATTTTGACTTCAGAACTGAAATCTGCTGTAACTTTGTTAAATCATCGAATTTTGTCGGCTGCAGAAGTTACTCCCACAATAAAGTGCGTTTTTAAACATTTATATTGTAATTTAAGTTAAAACCGATGCAATATTGGACTTTTTATAATATTTCAGAAATGAATTACTGAACCTATCCACCGACCATCAACAAGCAATTAAAGATATAGAAAATGGGAATTTAGAATTAACTTTGTGCACAAACAAGTTGGAGGGACTCACAGTCGCCTTGAGTGTTCTGAAAGATAAGCAAACTGATTTAATAGCCCTTAGAGCATTAAGGGCTCGATGTGAACTGATCAAAGTGAAAGAAGAACTTGTCAAAGGTGCTGGTCGACTGAGGGAGAAACTTGAGCGTGTCCGCAATGATTATCAGGTAAAATATAAATCAAAAACGAATTATGAACATATTTTAACCACATAGGTAACTTATTTGCTATAAATGTTTCCAGGAATGTCTCCCGTCCATTGATGAGGTGGTATCTTTTGACTTCAATAATCTGTCAGTTATTTTGAGTTCTGCATATGAAGAGAATCTAAATGCTACCGAAGAGGACGAAAAGGAAAAGGCGAAAGCTTATTTGGCAGACGTATTGTTGAGTGTAGCAGAAGCAAAAGAAAGCTCGAAGTTCATTATCCAGCTTGGGTGGTTGTCGAAACGATACCCATTTTCAAATCATTTGTTTGCTAGAATACTAAGTAGTACGTCCGTGGCACTGGATACTGCCTCGGAAAGTGAACTGTGTTTCAAGCTTAAAACTGTACCTGAGGGTCACTCAAATACCACTGTAATATCTCCATGGTCTGTTTTGGTAAAAGAATTGGACAAATCCATTGGGGAAGTTAACAGCCTCCGCACACTAATTATTAAGCAAGGGTAAGATTTACATGATTCGTGAATTTTTATCCGTGACTTTGTCAAACAAACATTTCGAAAAATTTATAAGCGTTTTTATGTTTACAGAATTACAGATTTGACGCAAGAGATATGTCTTTGGGAATCTCGTAGTGCAAATATTGAAGAAACACTCAATCGCTTCACCAGTAATTATTCGGAAAGTGACTTTGAGCTTTTATTGAAATTCGCTCTACCGATTTTGGAACAATCACTGCCGATTTTGGATCAGTCGCTGGACGCTCACAAAGTCAATTACGATTTCGTTGCCCGTCTTCTGCTTCTGACGAGAAATTCCGTCACATTCCAAGTGCCATCAAGCATATCAGATGTATTGGAGGTTCTTCTCGGACTCCACATCCAAGGGAGAGAATTACTGAAGGAGTTTGTTACAGGAGATTACACCAACTTCCTTAGGGCTGGCTACAGTGTGGTTGCAAGTGTGTCGGAAGTCTTAAACAGTTTGAATGTGGACCAGCAATTAGTTTTTGAGTGTTACAGCGGACCAGAGCTGATGATTTTGTGGAACAAAGCCATAGATGAACTCCGGGCAAATGTAGAACAGTATGATAAATATTTACTAGGGGAAAATCCCCTGTGGGAAGGTTCCACCACAGATCTGGTCACTTTCATTCTAGCCCCTGTTACCAATTTTACATTACCATTAACCAAATCCTGTCAAGCTGCAATTGTGACAACCGCAAGAACTATTCTCGCTACTAACGCGCGTCTTCTTGGAAGCACACCTTACAGCACTGACCCATTATTCCGTCTTCTTTCCGATTTTCAAAAGGCGCATCAAAGATTAAGGTTTTTGAAGGATTTAAATGATGGTTTAAAAGGATGCGAAGCAACTCACGACTGGTTGAAGGGAGAAAAGGATCGGTTCGAATGGGCTCATATGACTCTACTTCCAACTAACGAACTTATGTCTAAAAGTAATATAATAATATAATAATAAATATGTTTAGTTATTCTTTGACAGTACAATATTCTTCAGAGTGTTAATAATATAATTTATCAATTCCAGAACGTACATCTGTCCTTAAACATATCAAATCCGGCATAAGAAACCTCATAACTCGTCTTGGGAAACCAAATGAATGGAATATTTATTTCGACTCAATTGCTGGGAGCGCTTTCGAAGATTTTAGGGACTATGCAAAAACTCTGCTTAAAGTTGCTCAAGGTTTATACATATTTGAGAATCTAAGGTTCAACCCTGCTGTTCGCCAAGATTTCCAAGAAGTAAGTCAAACTTTAAATCTATTTCTTATCATCATACATAGACTTTTCTTTGGTGAAAAAATATTTCTAAATATTACTGTTGGTTTATTAGCTTTTGGATAAAAATCCTTTCCCTGTCGACGGAATTATGGAAGAGAGAGAAACGGAAGCAGAAAAAGTGTTGTCATTATGTGCTGAAAGTGCAGGTCTGAAACGAAGTCAAATAACAGAGGATGATGTCACTTGGGCCAATTCTATGGAGAAAATTATATCTAGTCAACTCCAGAAGCAGGTGCACGCGAAAATAACTCTTTCGGAAGACATTGCTAGGTTAGGAAGGAATCAGTCATTGACAGCCATGAAGCTTATGAAGAAACTGAATCGATGGAGAAGAGTTTTGGCTAACCTGGCTCCACTTATTCAATTCATAAGCGCCAATGCGAATCAATCTGAAGAAATAATTAAGTTTAAGGAAGTGGCAGGCAACGAATGGAAAAATTGCATCCATTTCTGGTCCCATTCTAAAGTTGAACATTTGCTAACTCAATGGCAAAGATATGAAGTTCATTTTGGTAAATAAAACTACTCGTTTACTTGTTCAGCAATTTAAATACTATATAATCATGAAGAGTGTTTTAATGGAATTCTTTACCATTTTTAGGTTACACAGAAACTGTTCTGTCAGGCTTAATTGACATCATTCCAAGAATGGCCGATTTAGCTTCTGCCAACAGCTTAATTGCTGATGCGGGTGCTTTCAGGGACCCATCGGTTGAAATCATTGATTATGGTAAAGTAGAAGGAACCATCAAAACTGTGCGGGATAGAATTACGGGATTCAATGCAACGACTTCTGTAAGTGAAGCTGAAATCAATTTAATTTGTGATTTGACTTATCAATTTATTAAGAATTTAACTAATTACAATGGATTTTTATTATTGGTTAAGGTGGAAAAGCTTATATCTGAAGCTACGCGAATCGACAGTCTGGCTCAAATGTACGAAGGTTGGACAGCCTGGGTTTGAATTGTAAACATTCACTTTAGCAGGTGTCAAAATACTTTCATGTATTTACTACATCTGTGCATCGTGAAAAGCTGAATTTGGATAAAAACTTGTCCTAAAAGGCTTCGTGGCATTGTCCCGTTAGCTTTGAATGGGATTCGAAGGGATCTTGCTGCGGGACAAACCAATGATTTTGTTTGTATAAACAATAATCATGTCGCTGATCTTGTTAATTAAAAATCATATTATACAAGATTGAAAATATTTTCTTGATTGGAATAACGAATCGAAAAATTGTATTGAATGTGCTACGTTGTCAACTGATTGGGGATTAGAATATAAATTGCTACAGAGGAACGATGGCTTGTTGCTGCATGCAATTGCAAGCTGTGTTGTTTACGACTATTACGACTAAAGTTTATGTGATTATATAATTAATAATGTTATTATATTTTCAGATTGTTGTACCTTTAGTATGGTTTATTATCACTATACTTTACACTAATTATACAATGAAATAACAGATTATATGTATTGAATTTAGCACACGTAAACGGCTTATCTAACATTATTTATTACAATGCACAAAGCTTCTTCGTTTTATTTTATACATATGTAACGCGTTTATTTACTTGCAATATGACGCTGCTCTATCGTAAAACTCCCACAGTTTATTTTGGTGGGGGCGTTGGTGTTATTGGAACATCCTCGGACGCTGGAAGTGCTTCGCGATAGTTAGGAAATTGTTCCCAGGGACTAGATAAGTCGAACTTCCGAAATTCTTGTGCCAGTTCCAACGGTTCCACAACAACACGTTTTACTTCATCGTCGTATCGCACCTAGACATGAAAATGGGCTTTAGAATGAATTCTCATTATTTTTATTAACAGAATTATAATTTTAAGTGAAATGGTTACTTCAACATATCCACTGAGTGGGAAATCTCTTCTAAATGGGTGTCCTTCAAAGCCATAATCTGTGAGTATTCTGCGAAGATCGGGATGGTTGGAAAAGAAAACTCCGTACATATCCCAGATTTCTCTTTCATACCAATTGGACGCTTTAAATACTTCCACTGATGAATCGATAGGTGTGAGTTCGTCGGTGTAAGTCCGAACTCGGATACGTGAGTTGAAACGTAAAGAAAGAAGATTGTATATGATCTATCAAAAGCAACACCTCTTATTAGACGCATAAAATACAAACCACCATTGAATTTTCAAAAGTGTATGCAAGAGGTTACACTTTGATACACAATTTAAAATGACTACCAGAAAGGAAAAATAATGTCTTATAAAGTTATGAATTAAATAATATTTACTTAACACACCTCAAAGCGATTTGCTCGAGAAGGGACATCCATTCCACCAATATCCGATAAGTTCACGAACTGAGCAGTATGATGGTCTTTTAAAAATGTCAAAACCGGTATAACACCTTCTGGTACAATTAAAATTTCCAACTCGTCCCCGCATGTTATCTGAACTTTTTGTACGAATTTCGGTAAACACTCAGCAACATAACGACCGAATTCAGCCAAATTGTCTTTAGCGACTGCATCTACCTTTCTTACTGCGGCTGCAATACAAAGTTTAAACAAGATTACATTTTTTTTAGTAGAAATATGACAGCAAATGAATTATTTGTAAGAGAAAAATAATAAATACATACGTCTTGTTTCCGGTGGGGTTGGAGCTTGTCCTCCAGTTCCAGCACCTGCTGGTGCAGACATAAATCTTGGGTAGGAGGCAATGGGCATCTGCACTTTCAAAAGATTTCCTAAAAAATCACAAATGTATATTTAAATTAAATCATCGCCCAGAGGGTGTTATAGAGCTTACATTTTTGCCCACTTCATTTTTTCAAACATTGAACCGGTTTTGATCATCCATACACTGGTGGATGTAGTTATCAGTTATTTCAGCAGTAAATATATGCCATACAGCTGACGGCGAGAGTTTTCCTTTTTAATAACAAAATTTTCTTACCTTTGCCTACGGCAGATGTTACCGCACGTCTAATTAAGGCAGACGCCATATTAAGTATTCAATAAATAAATTATTTGGTAAACTACTTATTAACTTATAGTTAAATGCACATGCAATTTACAAAATGTGCTTGTAAAGTTGCACTTTTGTTTACTAAAAGTTATTTTAATTAATTTGGATTTCAGACTGAAACGAAACTGCCACTGAATCCATGTAGGATTTCGCAGTGTATAGGAACCAGATGAGCTAGAAAAGTGTCAAGTCTTGTTTTGCCAGGTCATTTGGCTCGAAGGCGGAAGGCATTCAAAATTATCAAAATCCGAAATGTTGACGTGGTCATCATTGTCACTGTTGATATTTTATTCGGTGGTGGCCGTTGGACATGAACAAAAGATTCAAACGGTTTTAGTTGCACGATGGAGTCCGACTTCTCTTCTATCGGAAGCTGCAGAATTTATCGCAGATGTAGATCCCTACCTTTATTGGCAATACATTGAAAATGTATTCACGAATCAAGACAGTTACCCTACACCAGAATCCGGTAAAATAATATTTCTCTATGAAAAATGAACAATTCATGCATTATATTTTTTTTTCGAATGCTGAATGCACCAATATTCTTTTAATTGCTTACGTTACAGCGGACGCGGAGGCGGACTTGGCTTCGGTTTCAGCATTTAATGTTGTGTCACCGGCAAAACTGCGGTTGATGGAATGGGCAATGACGTCCAGAGCTTATTCTCCAAGGGTCATCATGTTTACCCAGGTATGCAACCCACAGCTCCATATTTATATGTTTTCTGGATTTTAGATTGGAACCTGATTATGACTTTCTCTTTATTTAGATGGCTCCGTCACATGGATCGGACTGCAAATCTTTTGTTGTTTTTAGTAATAAAAAAGTCGCCTGCGATTTAGACCAACTTAGAAAAATTGTAGAGGCAGGACAACTTCAAAGTGACGAAACTTCTGAATTATACACAGAGGCCGATCATAAGTATCCGTCGTTTATCTGGAGCCAAGAAAACCCTCCTGTCGCTATTTTATATGGACAACTGACGTCTCCGGTCACAAGAAAGCTTCATAACTATCTCATGTATTGCAATGATACCATTTTTATTAGGCAAATAGATTTGGTTTTTATATTATGCATGTGCTTCATAATAATTATTGGTTTTAGAACAAAGGCAGACAGCATTGGTTACATTCTTCGATCTTATCAAGAGAAAACTGACGAAAAAATGGTTTTGTCCGGTTATGGTGTTGAACTTCAGTTTAAGTCGACAGAATACGTTGCCCAAGATGATTCAAGCAAAACGAAAGGTATATTTCGAAACGAAAGATGAATATATTTTTATCGTATTATAAATGATCAAACATAATATTCTGATACTTTTTCTTTTGTATTAGATGAAAGCCAAGAAGTCAGTGGATTCGTATTTGATAAACTTCACGAATTATATCCCACACTCAACGAACAGTTAGATAAATTTCAAAACCATTTGGCATCTGCCAGAGGCAAAAAATCTGAATTCGAGGCTTTAAAAGCATGGCAAGTACAAGAACTGGGACTTCAGGCTTCTCATTTTACAACTATTCAAGAAAACTTTATGGAAGCACTATTAGACGTTTCCGGAAATTTTCCTTCTCGAGCAGCCTCATTAAGCTCTATTCGTGTTCCTGGAGATTTTAAGCAAGCTGTGGCATATAACCAAAGGATATTACAATCTAGTTTCAATATTGATGAAGGGGATGGCGCCTTTTTCCTCCAGGGAAATTACCTTGATCCTGACTCTTTGGATCTGTTCACCTTTCAAGACACATTGAAATCAGAAATGAATCTTATGGAGTTGCTTCGAAGTGTTTACCATGAAAAAGCCCTGACTAGAGCGAAAATTGATAATATTCTATCTTTAGGATCAAAAACTAATTCAGAACCAGATTTGGCATTAGATCTTCGTGATTCTTCGATTTATTGGATCAATGATTTAGAGAAGGATGAAGAGTATGAAGATTGGCCAGATGATCTAACTCAACTGTTCTTCAGAATGGGAGGTGTTATGTTGAGACCTGTGCGCCGCAACGTTTTCAATCTATTGTTGACCCTAGATCCTGACGACGTAACAACTTCTGCAGGTAATTGCAATTTTGGTGTACAGAACTGCACAATCGACGTTCTTAAGTCAATAATTAATTATATTATGATACTTTATTGTTTTGTCTCAGATATGTTGAAGTTAGCACAGTCATTTATGGCTCACAAAGCCCCAGTTCGCATTGGAGTGGTTTTCTGCCCGACGCAAGAATCCAACGCGTATGGAATATCAAATTCTGATCTCATCCGACGAATTCTAAATTATGCTGTCGCTGAAGAAAAAATCAAGAAAGTCTTTAACGACATTGTCAACGTGAGTTTGTTTTCTCCTTTTTCCTGTTATATTATTATCACGTAAGTTCATACTTGTTTTTACTACATCCGTTTAAAATTTTGTAGGCTTTCACTTCTAATGATTTTGCCAAATTGAAAAAAACCTTTGGAGATCCAGGAGAAGAATTCGATTTCGGAGCAAAAATGTCTTGTGAATTTGTGAAGAAAAGCGGGCGTTCTACCCCAGGAGCTTTCTTAAATGGCGTTCCATTGAAATGGGATTCTGTCGATGATTTTGAAGAAGTTGTATTAAGTCAACTCCTCAGGGAAGCACAGGCAATTCAAATTGATGCGTACAACGGCCGTGTCCGAGATGATACAGATATATTTGAATATCTCATGAATAAACCAAATGTTCAGCAAAGGTAAATTGTAAAATCCAAAAAAAAAGAAAACGTTTTTACAAGCATAAAACATTTTTTCTGGATTTAATGTTGCGGTTGTAATTTCTTAAAGATTGAATGACAAAATTTTGGATGCTTCTAATGCCAAATACATATCTTTTGGAACCGAAATATGGGAACCCGGTAAACTTCCAAAGAACCCTATGGCCCGATTGGCATCCTCTTTGAAATACCTTACTTCTTCCGGCAAAAAACGCACTCCTGTAGCTGTAACTATGTGGATATTCTCCGATGTGAGCTCTGTAGAAGGCCAAAAGTTTCTGCTTAGTGCTGCAGAATTTTTAATTGATTCTTCAACTCACTCCAGAATTGCATTCATTCCGACGGACAGTGGTGACTCTGCGTTTAAAACCATGCTATTGGATGCATTTGCTGCTGACGATCTTAAAAAAGTGGTGGAAATCTTGAAAGATTACAATAATGATCTTCCTGGTGAAGGAGGTTTGGATGAAGAAGTCTTTGAAATGTCACAAACATTTATGAAATTGAACGGAGTTCCTGTCGGAGGGAGAGGTGTTGTTGTGAATGGACGCTTGATTGGACCACTTAGCAATGATGACCTTTTTGATGTGGGAGATTGGGCTTTGGTTGAAAAATTCAGCTTCGATAGTTGTGCTAAGCATTTCGGTAAGATAGCTAAATGCTGAAATGCAAGTCCCAATCAAAAAATATTAATATACCTGCGGGGTTTAATGTACCAAACGCTTTGATTTATGTAGATGAAGAAGACAGCGATGCGGATTCTATAATGAGAGTTTGTGCTGCTCTTGGTGACCCTGTTGTAAAAAATCGAAATGCTAAGCGTTTCCAAATTCCTCAGTTTGAAAAATCATTTAGAGTTGACAGCGGTAAAGAAAACGACGAATTTTACGTAGATTTGACAGTCGTGATTGATCCAGCTTCTCGTACTGCCCATAAACAGGCATCAGTTCTATCTGCTGTTCGAGAAACAATCGGGCAATGGCTAAAAATTCAAATTGTTTTCAATCCTCCGGCAAAGCATTCAGAACTGCCATTAAAATCTTACTACAGATATTCTGCTGGAGAAAAATTTAACGAGGATATAGTGTTTGAAAATATTCCAAAAGATCCTCTATTTACTCAAAATTTCTACGCTCCTGACAACTGGATGGTGGAAGGTAATTTCATTATACATTAATTTACAGTAATAAATGTATTTGAACGTTATTTTTGTGTGCTAACTGGAATCTATTATTATTGCTTTCATTTTGACAGCCGTGAAAGGTGTTGACGATTTAGATAACATCCGTCTCAGAGATTTGGGTTCAACGGTTGAAAGCGTCTACGAACTTGAGCACTTATTAATTGAGGGTCATTGTTTGGAATCCAAAACTGGTTCTCCCCCAAGAGGACTCCAGTTTACAATATCGTCTGCTACCAATGGTAAGGAAAATATGAAATGTTCTCAATGTATAGTTTTAGAATACGCGATGTAATAATTTTTAAAATAAACTCCCTTTCAATGGCATGCTGTTTTTAAAGATGGGTTTATAGAGTGCCAGTAATATGCAATTTATGTTTTCTGGTGTTTGTGAATAGAGGAAAGTTTAAATCGGGATGAAAAGTCTACCATTGTAATGGCTAATCTGGTGAGTTTAAAAATATTTCTGTTCATCAATTTTGTAATAGGGAAAGTATACTTATAAGGCATAGGGACTAGGTGTCCACTTTCTTTTATTAGATTTTAATTTCAACGTTGAATTTTTTGTTTTAGGGTTACTTTCAACTGAAAGCTGAGCCTGGGGTTTGGAATTTAGGACTCCGAGAAGGACCTTCGAAAGAGATATTCGCTTTAGAGACACACAATTTAAAACCAGTGGTTGTTCAATCATTTCAATCAGTGGTTGTCAAAGTAAAAGTGAAGAGGAATCCAGGAAAGGAGGCCACATCTTTGCTAGACAGTGAACAAGAATCTGGAGGTACGTTAATTTAATATAGCCACTTCAATTGAAATAAAGTTGTGCTTTACTGTTGAATTGTGACTTTTCAGGTTGGTTTAATTTCGGGTCCAAAAAGAATGACAATGAAGATGATGTCCTTAATATATTCTCTGTAGCCTCTGGTCATTTGTACGAACGAGTTTTGAAAATCATGATGCTTAGCGTCTTAAAAAATACAAAGTACAACCAATATTTCACAAAAATTGATACTAATTTAATGTATGTATGCCGAAATAATTACATTCGTGTTTTTCCTTTTCCAGGTCCAAAGTGAAATTTTGGTTTTTGAAGAACTATCTTAGCCCCACTGTGAAAGATATTCTGCCAGAAATGGCTAAAGAGTATGGGTTTGAGTACGAACTTGTTCAATACCATTGGCCGCGGTGGTTGAATCCCCAGAGAGAAAAACAAAGAATTATATGGGGCTACAAAATCTTGTTCCTGGATGTACTTTTCCCTCTCTCCCTTAAGAAAATTGTTTTCGTCGATGCTGACCAAGTCGTCCGAACAGATTTGAAAGAACTTTTTGAATTAGACTTGGAAGGTATACAAACCAAAATTCCTAAGATATTTTATATCCGCAAGTTTAAACATTAATGTTTTTCATTATATACTAGGAAATCCATACGGCTACACTCCGTTTTGTGATTCGCGTACAGAAATGGAAGGTTTCAGGTTTTGGAAGAAAGGATATTGGAAATCGCACTTAGGAAAACGAAAATATCACATCTCAGCTTTGTAATAATTACTTACAACTTATGCTTATTAATTACTGTTTTGTGTAGAAAAGTTTCATTCGTTATTGGATAAAAGTAACAAGGAATATTTTATGTTGGAATCTACAGATACGTAGTTGACTTGGTAAGATTCAGACGAATTGCAGCCGGTGACAGACTGCGAGGTCAATACCAAGCCCTTAGTCAGGACCCTAACTCTCTATCTAATTTAGATCAGGTATACTTACGATTCAAACAACAAATGTTAAGTGTGTCACAGACGTGTATAATTGATGTATAATTTATCTTTAGGACTTACCTAACAATATGATTCACCAAGTGGGCATAAAAAGTTTGCCCCAAGAATGGTTGTGGTGTGAAACGTGGTGTGACGCTGATTCAAAGAAATACGCTAAAACAATCGATTTAGTAAGTGCAGTTCAGTTACACACTTTCTTGTCCTTGTGTATGTTATTATCAATGTCTCTTTTACTAATTAAGGTAATTTGAAAAATACATGAGATTTGTTTTCTTCTTGTAGTGTAACAACCCCCTAACGAAAGAACCAAAGTTAGATGCAGCCCAAAGAATAGTGCCAGAATGGAAGGGATACGATCAGGAGCTGAGAGAATTTACAAACAGAGTTAGAGGAAGTAGCGACAGTCTATCAACGGATCATTCAGAGAAGCATTCAGAATTGTGATATCTTATATAATTGATTTAGTAATACAAACATTACAAATTATTTAATTTATCAATGCATTTGTCAAATTTAAAAATGTGATTGATTCCTTGTTCAAAGTTTAAATCGATTCGATGTCTTTTCCTATATAATTTACTGGTTATGTATTTGTGATGTATGTACATTAGTGTTGTGTATCTGTGAAAACTTTGTGTTCTGTTGTTTGATTGATGTTGTAAACTGATAAATCGTTTGTTTTAATATTATTTGAAGTTAATTTTCACTTTTCCGATATTACCCGTGCATAAACGATGTTTCAAACCTCTCAAATGTAAAAGTCAACTCTTACTAATAGAATTTCACGTTTCAGTGTATGACAGCTTGATAAAACACATAAATATATACTTGCTATGTACTTGTTTCATGTTAATCTACAGTGTATAGATTATCTATATATTTTGCCCCTTTCCATGCATGCTCTGCACTTTCTACAATCCTCAAAAAAATCTCAAGTGCAACATTATGAATCATGAGGTACTCCGTATTGAAGTGGATTATCTGATATCATTTCATATTCTGTATTATACCATAACCATCACCAGCTGTATACAATAATAATTCTCATTCTTGTATATATGGCTGTTTATGGTTATATCGACTAGTCAACTGGATGGAGGTTCTCATAAGTTATTCCTGACCACGTAGAATAATTGTAGCTATTCATATTACGGTTTACAGATACCTTTGTATAAATGTATATGTAGCATGCGTATGTGAATTTCGCCATTTATGAAAGATGGTAATGAGATGCAATTTGTTAGTAGAAGTAGAGTAGTAGAGATACCTACATAAGTTTGAGATACAGATTACAATACAATGTTGCTCGACATTGTTGGGATGAAACCTTTGTAAATGTTCCATGAAATTGCATTTCAAATAAGAAAAATATGATTTTTCTCACTCATGGAGTGCTATCGAATACCGAACCGATAATTGAGTGTATTAAAAAAACTTTGAAAATGGAACCTGTTGTATTGAGCACTTTGCATTTTCATATTATATTAATTATAGTTAGACTCAGAATTCAGGTCGATTAATTGATTTGCTTGACTGATGCCACACGAAAGTACAAACACATTCACATAATTCCGAAGCTTCTCTATGTAGTGTTATAGTAAGGCGAAGTAAATCCATAATGTCGCATCGTGAAAATGTGATCGATATGAACTCATGCACATAGTATATAGGCAGTAGATGTATATAAAAGAAGTATTGGTATAAAATTCTAAAATGTGACTTGAGACAATTTTAGAACTTGCCTTGCATCCGGTCAAAATCACATTTAAAAATTCTCAGTTTAAAACATTTCGTCTCTTTAGAAAAGAAATTATAACCACAGTGCTTCCTTCAGTTAGTTCATTAACATTATATGTTTTACATAAGTTATTGTTCAAAAAAGGTGTTACAGACTACAGACACGAAGTCAGTCGATTAAAAATCTTTTATACTCATTGTGAGTAAGTACATCACATTTACACACATTTTATAAATATACATTCCTCCACTCCTTCCTACGGTATAGTTAACAAAATTAGCGAGTGTGATATGTAAAGTACAAGTCATGTGCTACAATCTGACCTTGTCCTAGAGCACAAGAGAATTATCTTGCTTGTATCATATCTGTGTGAGTATTTTGTTTGTATGGAAGCACCCAAGCTTTAAGCTGAGAGAGTCTGGATTTGCATGGATCAGAATCAGAATCAGAAGTTCTTGTTGCTTACTTTGCGGCAAATTATTACATAAGTAACAGACGTGTCTCTGTGTCCGCTGTGTCCTGAGTCCTTTGCTGTTGCTGTCCTAACTATTTGATTAAATTGCTGTAAGTAATGTCGTTCTGTAGGCGATAAAAGTTATATTATTTATATAGTACTGACAGCAAGTACTATACAACAGTTGATAGTTTTTGAATCGTATCTAATGGGTTGTGTTAGTTGTGTACCTATGTGTAGAATGAATGTGTACTATAGTTGTTATCTTTAAATCCAACACCAGTACTAGACCTGCCTCTCATTTTTGACTTTAACTTTATATGTTCATTCCATCCAGTTAGTCCAATATATATTTTTTGCCTTATTAGTCTCCCACTCTTGTGATTCCATCCCTGTTTTGTCCGGTGTTTGGAAGTAGGAGTTAGGAAGTATCCTTCTCTCATAAAAGTTACATAATTCATTCAAAGTGTTGAATTGTTTTTGTAGATCAACCCGAAAATGAACTCCAGAAGCATTTCTCTTTGCAACGCTCTTTACAAAAGTCAAACTAAGAATCTTGTAGGAGCAAGAGCAGGGTAAGCTATAATAATCTAATATGTATTACATTATGGGATAGGATTTATACATGTAATATTTTTTTAAATGGGTATACTAAATGTATGTTGTTTGTGTTTGTAGATCATGGTGGTCTGGAGTAGAGATGGGTCCCCCGGATCCAATTTTGGGTGTAACCGAAGCTTTTAAGAAGGATACAAATCCCAAAAAAATCAACCTGGGTGTAGGAGCGTATAGGGATGACCAAGGAAAGCCTTACGTTCTTCCAAGTGTCAAACTTGTGAGCAACAGGCATTATTTGGATTTAAATTCACTTTTATGGCAATAGAAATTCACTGCTATTTTTCTTGATGTATTATATTTTAGGCAGAGGAGCAGGTGTTCAAGAAAACAATGGACAAAGAATATGCCCCCATTCATGGAGTGGCTGATTTTACAAAAGGAGCCATCAATTTGGCTCTTGGGGAAAATAATGCTTACGTCTCAAACGGATTGGTAATATTTACAAAACAATTACAATCCTATAATAGCACTTCTAAATTGTAAATTCCTACTAATGAGATTTGATTGAAGACCGCTATACTAATTTTGATAATTGTTTGTTGCATGTATTAAGAATGCTACTGTGCAAGCCATCAGTGGTACGGGCTCCTTGAGAGTGGGGGGAAACTTTTTGGAAAAATGGTTCCCAGGAAATAAGGACATTTACTTGCCTACTCCAACTTGGGGAAATCATATACCATTATTTAAGCACGCTGGTCTTCAAGTAAAATCGTACAAATATTACGACCCAAAAACTTGTGGATTTGATTTCGCTGGAGCTTTAGATGACATCAAGAAAATCCCCGAAAAATCTATTATCTTACTTCACGCTTGTGCTCACAATCCAACCGGGGTTGACCCTCGTCCGGAACAATGGGCTGAGATGTCGAAACTAATTAAGGATAAGCAATTGTTCCCCTTCTTTGATATGGCTTACCAAGGATTTGCCTCGGGTAAACATCAAATATAGTTTGATACCGTTTTATTTGTCTTTGTATCATATTTGTCATAATTTGTATTACTGTATTTGCGACGAAATAGGAAGCATGGAGAAGGATGCTGCTGCTGTGAGATTATTTTTAAAAGATGGACATCATATTGCATTGGCCCAGTCTTTTGCTAAGAACATGGGATTATACGGTAAGATCATTTCCCAATTATATTATTTATTTTCGTTTTTTTGCGGTTCCTGTGATAACTTATAATATTAATAAGTTGTATGCTTTCTCACATTTCCTAGGAGAGCGTGTTGGAGCCTTTTCTTTAATTTGTGGCTCAAAGACTGAAGCTGACACAGTGATGTCGCAGTTGAAAATCTTGATTAGACCAATGTACTCTAACCCTCCAATTCATGGTGCCAGAATAGCTGCTGAAGTTCTTCACACGCCACAACTTAGAGCCCAATGGTATTTGCAATCCTCATACTACTTTTTTACGATGCAAAATTTTATAGATATTAACTGAACTACAATTACTTATTTGGAAATGTATTTTTTCCAGGTTGGTTGAGGTAAAGGGAATGGCTGATCGAGTAATCAGTATGAGAACTCAATTGAAAGCTAATCTGGAGAAGGAAGGATCGACGAGGAACTGGTCCCACATTACTGACCAAATTGGAATGTTTTGTTTCACCGGGATGACACCCGACCAAGTTGGAAAACTGATCAGTGAGCACAGTGTGTATCTTACAAAAGATGGAAGAATTGCAATTGTAGGAATTACATCGAAGAATGTGCAATATCTTGCTCATGCCATGCACCAAGTCACTAAATAGAGTTGTTTTATCAGTTATATGAGTTTAACAAAGACTAATACAAATCAATTAGAGAATTTAGTTTCATGTTCTGAATGTTCTGATATTAGTCAATTTTAATGTATAGCAATTCCATTTTGTTCTTTGAAAGTAACCTGAGTATATGAGCTTTAAAAATTGTTAAATTGGATTAAAAACTATTATCTGAATATTAAGAAATACTTATAAATTGGTTATAAAAATGAAAACTGTTTGTAACATCACTAAGATATACTATAGTCTTCACATTTCGATCTTTCTGGTGCTATTAAATAAAACCGAAGCAATTATACAGATTACATAACTATTTTTCCAATTATTCGATCATTTGAAAAGTAGTAAGTACTTTCTGAGGTTATCGACATGCACTTAAAAGCATAATATAATATACTACATGCATATAGTCATATCCCAACCAAAAATATAGACATTTTGAAAGATTTGTCATCCTTCAATTTTCGGTGCCTAATTACAGTGGGATAACATATCAAGTATAATGTATATTACATTAGTATGTTCATGTACAATTTGCATGTAACAAATTGTTCAAGCGTGAATTTGTAATAATAAAATAACAAATGATACTGCATGTGTGGTCAGTAATTAATTCCTTGGATGAATATTATATACACAAAAGTTTGGTATTTCTCCGCTTTCTCCGTCACATAAAATTATAGTCTTTCTCCGTTCTATCCTTTAGAGAAAGCGTAGAAAGACTTAACCTTTGTGTATAATTTGCATCCTAGAAATAAAATTCTGCTTTGCCTTCTTATGGATGAGATTTTTCAGAATCAAGAAGGTAAGTCTACATATAGGTAAGTCTACATATAAATGTGAAACGAATGAGATTAGATTTATGTGAGAGCTGTGAGACTCACAGTGCAGTTTGCAGTAGAGTCAATAGACACATTATGATGAGAAACTGGAAGCAAGGATTGTTGCATACAGATGGTAGAGGCCTCAGGCCTGTGTAGGGTAGGCGCAATAATAATCAAATCAAATAGTCGAGACAAAACGATAAGCTAGAACTTTACAAACAGGAATGTTACTTTTTTAGTTTTATTTATAATTAAGTGTAAGGATTTTTTACTTACTAACTACTAGTTAGTGAGTTCATTTTTTTCGAAAATAATAACCAACAGGAAATAATTTGACATATCCAATATCAGGGATCGTAAAGCATAAAGCCTAATCTAATCTGTCACTCGAGACACCAGAAGAGTAACGAGACTCCAGCAGTGACACCGAAGAGACCACCGAGGGACCAGCCGAATACAGGAAACCACAAAAGTGACTCCATTGTCCATCAGTACATCCACAGGTGACGGTAGTATGGAAGTCAATATATAGTTCATTTTATATTAAGCCTTGAGTCACTTTTAATTTTAATGACGACTATTGAAGACTTTAACTGTATTGTGTGTTTCAGATATGAAGCAAGCCAGTAACAACGAAATGGAATGGGAAACCAACGATTGTAACGACTCGCCAGATCCTAACAGTTATTTCCCACAATGGGAGCATTTGTTAACAATGTCGACCCGTCCCATAGACGATTTCTGGGTCAATGAAAATGGTCCAAGGGAGTCAAATATGGATTTTCAGCCGCTGTCTTTAAGACTGAATGTTCTGAGACCCCGTTTGGAAGCAAGAATACGATTGCTATGGCCCGGCGTGAAATTAAAAGAAGAAATTAGCCATGCGGTTCTTGAACACAGTTCAACTGACACTCAGGAATCTATGGAGTCTAAATATGGTTCTTCTAGCCGTCTTAAAGATCGACTGAATAAAAACAGTATTTCTATTGGTAATCTAAAAATGATGTTACCGAAGTAGTTTATCTTTAATGGAAAGTAACATGTAAAGGCATATTTAAACTAAATAGATAATAATGGATTATATTTTTCAAACATTAGCTCTGATCGGAGTGATTCAGAAACTTCATGGTGCCAACCAATCGGAAATACAACGTTGGTGCAAAGGTATTGGAGTTCTGCCTTTGCCTATTAAAAAATCAGTTAATAGTCATGAGAAGGAAAGGGAACTGTTTTTATCGGATACAAAAACTACAATTCGATTAACCAATGAGGGTGAAAACCGAATTCCTTACGGCGAGATTGTTTCAGGGGTTGTATGCGGTATAAAAGGATACGTTAGGTTCGATCATTTTGTGGTGGACGATGTAGTTTTTCCTACTCTTCATGAAACTATAATATGGCCAGCAGTGACGAAATTACACAACGTTGAAATGGTAAAATCAAGTTTAAAAAACAAACCGAATTAACACTAAAAGTACTATCTCCGAAATTGCGACTGTAGTGTAATTGTGCACTATTCAATTTACTGTTTTAATTTTATAGGTTTTTATATCTGGATTACACATTGGCAAACTAGCAGACAATTTTGTGTATAGAAACTTGTTGTTGGAATATCTGCAAGGAATTGCTGGAAATCCGGCAGAACAACAGCACATAGTTAGACGCAAAACAAGAGCATTTATTTTAGGCAACAGTTTTTGGAAAAACCAGTGCAAAGAATCAGTGAACCTTTCGACTCAAGCTAAAACAGTCAAAGCTGTCGACGATTTTCTAGCTCAGCTTAGTGTAAGTGTTGAGATTGATTTTATTCGTTCTGGTCTTTTAAATATTGTTGGGTATCTGTTTTTCGTGTCTGTTATGTTGGTTGTATTTAACAATTTTGAATTATGCCGATTTTTATCTTTCATTTCAGGAGACCATGGAGGTATTTCTTCTTCCAGGCAAATCGGATCCAACAGTTTCCCCAAGTTTACCGCAGCCTCCTTTACATTCCATGATGTTTCCAAAATCAACGCAGATACGATCTTTTCACAGATTAGCTAATCCGACGAACATTACAGTATCAGTTTCGGATGTTACATCAGAAAAAAGTTACTCATCGGCTCAAGCTGAAGAAAAGTTGCATATGATTCTTTGCAGTGGCAAAAATGTTAGCGATGCAATGAAAGCTTCAAATATAAAATGTCCTTTGAAAATGTCAAAAAAGCTGTTAGAGTGGTCGCATATACATCCTACTGAAGTTCAAAATGTTTCTCTTTACAACGGAAAATCTGAAGACGTATTTTGTTTACCGGAAAAACTGCCCAATTTGTTTGTTGTTGGAAATCAAGAGTCGTTTGGAGTAGAAAATTGGAAAGGAGTCAAAATTTTATCTGTACCTAGTTTTGAAAAAACGCATACTATCGCTTTCCTCAACTTTGAATTAGATGTGCAACCTATAAACTTTAATATATTTTTTAATCCTCATTAACCATTTTTACATTACAATAGTAAATATTGCAATTAATTTAACATTGCATGATATGACAGTATTTGTTTTGTGAATCTAGAGATAGACTGATTACTGATTATGTAACTTGCAGTATCTATTGATGTAATTTTTGGAACTATATGCGTGATGGGGAGTACATAAAATTACTTTTAATTAAATAAAACTGAACTTATTCAATATCAATCAGTAAATCAAACTGAGCTCATTTATCATTTCATTGTTTAGGGTATTACTAACCAATTAACCTTTTGAAAACAGAATATTACTTCTCAAGGGTTCTCTTATAAGCCTTGATTACTTCTTCAGCACCCAAATATTGGAGTGATTTAATGAATCTGGTTTTTACATGACGTGACATGACGTGACATTTACATGACGTGAAAACTGAGATTAATCCAAATAACTTTATTTACAAAAAGATTAGTCATTCATTACTGTCAAACTTTCAACGTTTTTCTTCGAATAATACGGAAGGGTCCGCGTAGTTATGCATTGAAGTGTCCCATTGGTCTTCTGACAAACTTTCTTCGACTTCGTATGGATAGTGTGTTGGAAAAGGCGGAATAATTGGTTCCCCCCTTTTATCGAAACAAACAAATATTTTGTAAATTGAGTACAATTTCAACTTACACATGTAAAGCTATGTAAAATACTTGAGATTTGAAAGGTTTATAAGTTTAAACATAAGTAGACAAGTTTTTTTTTACTTTTTTTGAGGGATGATAGCATCCCGAATGGTCACGTATGAACCAACTTTTCCGGCAATCGAATCACCTTTTACATAGATGATGTTATACTTCGTATTGATTCTTAATATCTGTAAACAACGAAATAAAGTAGTACAAAATGATATAGTTATTTTCATTATTTTTAAAATAATGATTGTAATAAAATATACGTAAGAGAATTACCGGAACACTTCTTAAACACCTCCACTCTCCTCCCATATGTCCAGGCATTTTAGTACCAGGCCATACTCTGCCTTTTTCACCACCACCACCAATGTTTCCTCCCCTGCGATGAGATTTGGTTACTCCGTGAGTGGCTCTCAACCCCCTAAATCCCCAACGTACCATGACGCCCTGAAAACCACGCCGAATCCTACAAAATAAAAATTTATGTAACACCTTGTACGGAATAAATAAATACATGCATGTAAATACATGTACGGTAAATGTACATTTCCCTGAATAAATTAAAAATTCATTTGAACTGCTTTACATACGAGTGACCAAAAATGTCAACTTTTTGCCCAGGCATAAAATGAGATGCATAAAGTGGCGTTCCGGGAGGCAGATACGCGTTCGGAGTAACTGTAAATCTATTTAATTTTTTCTTGGGCAGAGTTCCACTTTCATTAAAAAGACCACAGTAGTCTTTGGTAAAAATTGTAGGATCGCAGCTGTCGGCACCAACTATCAAAAGACCTAAGCCTTCGTTAAATCTTGCTCCGTAATTTTTCTGCACAATATCGGGTGGAAGATACCTTATAACGTGATTATCAGCCACCTAATAATGAGAAATCAGTAAAAAATATTCTTCTTCCAGTAAATTCATATAAGACTTATAAATAAATTGTTTTCGATAAGTAGAAGAAATATTGACCTGTAAAAGTGTGGTAGCGTATCGTCTTCCATTTTTGTCCCACATAGGATATGAACCTAACTTTTTGGCAATGACTCCTGTTCTTACCGACCGGGGATTCCACTCGCCCCTTTCTTGCACAATCTCTTTTAGTGGACTAACATAAGGCATCCCAGTTCCCCATGGAGTCGGTACCGGTCCCAATCGATCCGTAGCAACTTGCTTCACAAATTCTTCATTGTCAGCAATCAATTCTTGATCATTTCGCTAAAATATCCAAATCGTTCGTTAGTGTTAGTTAAAACGCACGATGTAAGAAGAAAGAAAATAAGACTTGCTCAACGGTAATAATTTAAAAGCTACTTTCAAAATTATCGACCATAATAATTAATCGATCACGGTAAAAGATAAAATATAACTGTTAATTACTTCTCTTCTTTTCACCGGCCAAACGGTTCTAGGATGCGTGTGACGACGCTTGACAGTACGCTCTCTTGTCTGTACCAGAAATGGGCTGTAACCAATTTAAAATTCAAAGCATATTAAATATCAATTAATTATGTTTTATTTAAATGAATATTGATGCTTTGATTTTGACAGACAATTTAAAAAATGAAAGTTTACAAGTTACAACCTTTTCAACGAGTCTGAAGAACCTAGTGATAGTAAAGGGCGAAAGTTTTCGGGACATGATCCGGTGAAAGAATTACATAACTTTGGAGAAATTCTCGAGAAGCTCTGACGCAAAATGTTGCTAATACTTAGAACCATACTTAAAGCACATGGACTTAAGACTGGTTAACAAACAACAAATAATAATCTTAATCACTGAATAGTCATTAATTAAAACAACTTTATTTATATGCACCGCAGACCTTCTATTTTAATCGCTGCCGGATATTCGGTATGAAAATGCCCCGCCATACAAGGATACTATACAAGGAAATTTAAAACATCCTGTAAACTTTAATTTGTTTCAAGACTTGGAGACTGGAAAACTTGGAAATTGTGGAATTTAGACCCTTATCCTGTAGGCAAAAATTAACTACGGTATGAATTTACTAATACATAAATTTTTGCTTCACATTTTTACAATCGCTTAATCCAGACTATGATATATGCATGTCCACAAATTGCTCTGCTATAGATCTTTAACTCATTGTCAGATGTTTTGATCTTTCCATTTATTATTTTTATCCTTTACACGCACATAAATCATGGAAGAGGAAGAAAATCATTTTTGTAATTATTCTGTTGTAGTGAGAAAGTAACCAAAATGAGCAGCGATGGAAGTGACGAAGATGAAATGGTTGCAGCACCGACTCATACAAATGTTACGGTTATTCAAACAGCTCGGAAAGCACCTGCTGCTAAACCCCGTCAGACGAAGGGTGCAAAACAATCTGTTATAACAAATGGTTAGTTAGTAGTAATTGAAATAAATATCTGTAACCTTATTTCTGTTTTAACATACCAATTTGTCTTATTCTTCGTGGATGTCATATAGGAGCCGGATCATCCAACAGTGAAGGGTTACCAAAGAAAAGATTTTATTGTGCTGTTGAAAATTGTCCCTACTCCACCCCTTATGCAAAAGATCTCACCCGACATAATAGAAAGCATACAGGTACACATTTAAATCCAGCAGCACATTTAAATCCAGCAAAGATTCAATTGAAAAATAGAAAATTAATAAAAAAGTAATTCTATAATATATATTATTTGGTTTCAAAGGAGAAAAGCCGTTTCGATGTACTTTCTGTCAAAAATCTTTCAGCCGCTACGACAAACTGCATACCCACATTAGAATTCACAAGGAAGACAGAAAATTTAAATGTACAATTTGTGAATACGCTGCAGTTGATTCTGGAAGTCTGAAAAAACACATCAGAACACACACGGATGAAAGACCTTTCAAGTATGTTACTTTAATCTTCGTGGGGTCTTATACAGATATTAGTACTAATCGCTCCATACAAAATCGTGGTTTGTTGTAATTGCTAATGTCAATGAATTGCTTTCAGGTGCCAATTATGCAGCTACAGTGCCAAAGATTCTTCTCAATTAGTTGTTCACTTAAGACATCACACCGGTAAGTATCTACATAACATGTTTGTAATAAGAGTACTTAACTTAAGTAATTAAGAAATTAATCATAATGAGAACACCGATTCCTTGTGTCTGTTATAATATATGAACTGAAACTGAAACAGTTCTTGGAACATTCTCCCATAAAATTCTGTTTAGAAAAGGAACTGCAACTTTTCTCTCCTCACTAAAACTTTCACTTAAAAAATTTCTCCTATTACTTTTCACTGCATTAGCTGCGTTTTTTTCTTTCACCGTGTCTTTCACTTTCGAAACTTTCACTAATTTCTTTTCACTGCAATTTTCTCTAAAACTTTCACTAAAATTTTCTCCAAAACTTTTACGGCAATTTTATCCAAAACGTTCACTAAAATTTTCTTCAAAACTTTCACTACAATTTTCTCCAACATTTTCATTAGTATTTTCTCAAACTTTGATTGTGAGGTTAGCAAACAGGAAAATGCATATTCAAGTGAAATGCAATAAGTGACATGCAATAGCATAAATATGGTGAACAAAAATGAACTTATCTTGAAGTGTGGCATATCGCACAGAAAATAATTTTTGCGACCGCACTATCATGGAGTATTTCTCGTTTCATACAACAATCAAGCTTCACTTCACTATCGAGAAAGTGATTGCACTTACTTACTTTACAGGAAATTAATTTTGTGATATAATTTTAGGTGACACTCCATATGTGTGTATGCATGAAGGGTGTGACGCTGCTTTTAAGACGACATCCGATTTACAGAGACATTCACGGCTTCATACTGGAGAAAAGCCATATCAATGTAAACATTGTGATTACAAAGCTGCTGTGAAGTGCAATTTAAACACACACATGCGAAAACATCATCGTAACAATAACAATCAGAACATTGCCGAAAGTAATTTCAATAGTACTGTGTCTGATTGCAACGACATTGTTCTGCAGCCATCAGATTATATTTTGTCCCAGGCAAACCTAAGTGAAAGTACATTAGAAGAGCAAGAGCAATCTATTAAAACTGAAACCGTAACTTTACAACAACCAAACAAAGTGCGCAAACCATCTAAATCGAAAACAAATATACCGTTCCATTTTGCTTGCAAGTTATGTCCCTACAAAGCAGATACAATGAGTAAGAAATTTATTTCAGTAAATAATCTCTATTTTTCGGTTAATGTGATAATGCAAGCTTTACAAGCAAAAATGTTAATATTTTGTTGTGTTTATTTGTAGGATCATTTTCTTTTCACATGAGAATTATCCACAACGAAAGTACAACTAAGGAAGATTTTGCTGGAATTAGTCCATCCACACTGCCAGCTAAAAAGCGGAAAATGGTTTCAACTCACGATTCATTGATTTTTGAATGTTCTGAATGTCCAGCATCTTTCGTGAGAGAAAACTCTCTTCGATGTCACATGAGACAGCACTCGGACCCTACTTTACATCCACCGACTCCAGTTTTCGCCTTGGATAAAGTTCCTAACCTACACGACTCAAATAAAGGAACGCCAATATTTCTTACAATTCCTGTTTCAATTGCGAATCCAGAGCCTAGTCTTACTCCACCAACTCCTACACTTTACCAAGCTGTGAAGGGGGAAACTAGTAAAATTGGAGCGATTCCGACGGAAGTTATTACTTTTAATCCTACCACTAACGCTGCCCATTATTCTCAACGAAATTAATTCGCAGTTAAATGTGCTTTTGTTTAATCTTCCTATATTATTTTATATAGAATAAAATATCATGAATGTATTATATCAAAAATGCAAAGGTGAACTGTGTAATTTATGCACATGACCGTTGTGCCTTGTATAAATAGATATTGGTTGTATAACACATTAAAATCTTTTGTAGTAGATTTTAATTTGGTGCAAAACCATTCATATTTTACATACTTTCATTTTTAGAATAATATAATGTTATCATTCATGTAATACATAATATTATGTATATTAATTCACAAGTGTCTAGTTTATGATCTAATACCGATACGTATAAAACTCAACCACACAAAATTTCATTTCGTATCAGTCAGTACTTGAAGTGACAGTTGTCTTTGTCTTTTACCCGAAACCTCAATTAACAAATCCCAGAGACGAGAAGAGAGTATAATACAGGACTTCATTTGAGAATTTGTGAATGTTACTCCGTAATTAAGGAAAATAAGAATCATTTCAAGGAATAAGCTGAATACACTGATCGTGATCACTGATGAACGTGATATTGGCATTTACATTTTAAATTAGTACATCAATGATGGTATTTCAATTGGTACGCTTGTTACATGAAAAACTCTGTTTTTACAACACGATACAATTTTGCACGATCTATCTCCCTAATGAAAAAGTACATGGTATTTTGGAATTGAAAGTAATTTTCGTCTCTGGAGAGAATTTTTATACTGTACTTCAAATAATTTTGTAGCATAACATTTCAGATGTGTTAAATAAACTTCGCTTCTCGATTTTTTCTTGAAGAAAGGCAGGAAAGTAGGTATTTTGTATTTTGACAATTAATTTGGCATATTTACAGTAATTTGAAACAAAACATTTTGTTCGTCTTCTTCCACTTTGATTATATAACCTGGTTTGATTTTAGTGCAGACAGAAGGATAAATCCCTAAAGGAGATTTTACATTTGTAATTTGTCCTGCAATATTTATTCACTCTCATGGAAATGTAACGCAATTACATCACGTTTCATTGTGTGTACATTTCATTATTAGACTTAAGGCTTAGTAGTTTTAATTACAAACTATGCTTTCACTGCATTCAACAAAAAATAAATAAATACATAACAAAGGTACATAAAATGTTAGGAACAGATTTCTAGAGTATCTATTCTCCTCTTTTATTTCCACTACATGCTGCCTTAGGCAATCTGGTCGAATGCTCATACAACGATTAACAAAATTATTCACACACGATACTCCCACCTACTAGCGTAAAAGTGTCTAAAACTAATAAAACTTGTTTTTCGACGTTACTCGTCGTATCGTGGTTCCGTTGTTGACCCTTGAAACACTTGCAGACTCGATTATTGCCATTAAAACAACCACAAAGAGATACCTTCGTTACACACTAATTGTAAGCAAAAAAGTTAACTTTTTGAAAAAGGTGTAAATTATTTATCCCATTATAATGAAAGCAAATTATTGTATTATCATTCATTGTATCCTCATTTTTAAATTTTACATTTCAAAAAATCTAATAAGAATGGTAAGAGATTATAGTTAGATTGCTTTTTACATCGTTGCATACGTACAGGAAGGCAAGTGTCTATTACTAAGAAAATGATTCGTAGTTTTTCTTTAAAATTTACAAATTACATTATACACCTATTTTACCACATTATCGTGAGGAACATTAGGAAATGAAATGCTCACATTTTCCCAGTTCCTAAATGACGAGTAAAATCAGCTGCAGAGTGAGGTGACTGGAGTTGCATTTGACCTCCAACACCACAAAAGGCCATTTCCAAAAGTTTCATGTGTCCGATGAGTTTGCTATCGGGATTGAGAGTTTGAAACCTAGAAACGGAGGCTTGAAAAACGGGCGCTACACGAGAAACGCATTGTAACACATTTCTATCGCTGAGGTCTAAGCTACTCATGGCAGTTTGGAGGTAGCTGTTAATAAATAAACAATCATGGTTATTATCCTGGAAAGTGGAAATCATCTTTAATGAGATTAGAATTTACAAGAGTTAATGTGTAACACTTACTTTAATTTAGTTTCTGTGTCTTGAAGTATGTCACTTGCCATGTGCTGTAATAATGCCAAATGAGTGACGGTAGGAAGTTTGCTAGTGAATACTTTAGAGGAATTTACGTTTTTACATAGATACATCAGGACATTGTTGTCACCGAAGTGAATTGCCTGCATAACCAAAATAAAGACGTTATGAATCCTGGATGGAAGTTAGATTTAGAGTGGAACAATTTGCAAGGTGAGATTTAATATTACCTGAGCGAAAGCTCCAGGGATATCGCCATTTTTAACCATTTGCACAACTTGCTTCTGCATTTGCGCTGGATCATTTCCTACAGGGGTACCCATCATATGATCTGAAACGGAAACTGCTGGAGTGAGAGCTCGTGCTACGACGGATATGTCAAAATAGCGTTGCTGTTCTTTAAATGCTCTATTAAGTTCTATTGTCAAAGATTCCTGAATTTGCTTCACAATATTTTCTTGGAAACCACCGGTAACACGCGTCACTAGATTTTCACTTTGTGTATGCAAACTGGATAGCAAATTGTCGTGCAAATTGCTAACTTGCATTTTTATATACTCTTGAACATTATCATGCTTCCGCTCATGCTCCAAAACAGACTCAAGTCCATTCATATCTACATACAAATACATACGGTAAATATTATATCTTTGAATCTTTTCTGTTACATATAAAAAATTATTTCAGTTTAAACCAAGTATTACTTACATTCTTTAGTGCCTTTGTGAAATGTTTCATTGATTTGTCCATAGACTCCTTGCAGTGATTTCTCAAAACGAGGAAGCATTTGAGATATGAACATTTCACTCACAACCCCTTCGCATATACCTTTTATTGCACTTCCCACATCAGGAATGAGAGCTCGGCGAAACTCCTGAAGGTAATCAAGAAAAAGCACAATTAATAAATTACTCTATACTTCTTTCCAACTAGAAATTAATAAATAGTTACACAAATCGAAAACTAAACTAACCTGACTTCCAATGATTTGAGCCATGTCTTGTTTCAGTTTGGCTTCTGCCACAGTTACCAATTTCTTTACTTCAGCATGAATATTATTACGTGTCGGCTCGAATTCATTTATGATCGCTAAAAAACAATTTCATAGTTTTCTATAATTGTTCATGTATAATTCAAGCAGACAAGAAAATATTTGAGACGACATGACATTTACCTGGTAAAACAATTTGTTCAATTTCAGATTTGATGATTTTTCCAATGCTAGTGGCTAGAACTTCTGCCAGATTTGCAGGTATATTAGTTGAGGCACCATGTGCAACATTTTGTTTGTGCTGAATACAATATTAAATGATATTTAATTATGTAATAATAATAATTTAATCGCTATACGTTAGAGCGATTAGTAAATGATTAAAATATCTTACCAATACTTCCCGTAACAATTCTTCAATTCGGCTGTTGTGACTATTAGTTTGTTTTTCCATGAAGCGTGAAAGTTGTGTCTCATCTATATGTTTTGATCCAGCAGCTTGGGCATTGGCATTATGAAGTCGACTAACTTCATTTCTGAGCTCCTATCAAACATATGAATGAATCGTTAAGTAAAAGTAATGATGTACATATTATAGGGTAAAAGCTTAGAACATACTTTTATTTCCAGTGACTGAGTCTTCATCATGTCCATGATACTGCTAACTTGTTCCAGCACTTGTGGTAGTTGCGGCATAATCTCTATTCCGCCGATAGTCTTGTTTATTGTGACCAAATTTTTCGATGCATTTGTCAAATCTGGAATATTTCCTTCAACATCTAGCGATGATGTGCCCATCACAATCATATTTTCCAAACTTGAATGACCAACTGTACACACATTACCATAGCATTTAGAAATGTAAGAATAACAATCAAAATCAACTTTGTGACACCCGAAGATTTCCCTGCATGCATAGCACCATCTTCACCATCATAATAATTCTTTTGATGACCTTTTTGTCTTTTAGTTTCGACTTTCGACACATTTGAATTTCGTATTGTGTATTAGGTGACAAAAAACCAAAACCTAGCACCTTATTGCAAGTATTTAAACTGCATAAATATTGTTACTTGCACTAATGATAACTTTTGAAAGAATTATTACTTCAGGGTGATTACAAAGACGATTTCTAATACCATAATAACAATTTAGAGCAGCTAGATATTTTCCAATGTAATGACAAAAAATACTTACTTAAATCGGTGTTTTTCGGGCTAAGGATTTCTTCCACTTCTCTGCTTGGACTCGATGATGATGATGTTTTACTAGCATCCCCATTTGTACTAAGAACACGTGGATGCACAATATGTCCATTTATTGCTTCTTCGTCAATAATAAGTGCTTCATTGCCCAATAAATGAGGACTACGGCTTCTAGATCGCCCTTTAGCATTTAGTGTTGGAAGTGGCACGCTATTTGGAGCTCCCCCAGAAAGGAGCCCCATCATGGTACTCAACTGCTCACTCATTTGCATAACAGTTACCGGAGCTCCGTCTGAATTCGGTAAAGTGATTTTTCCAACGTCGGGCGGTGGAGTTCGTCTGTCTTTGTCTCGAGAATGGGATCGGCTTCCTGGGTTTGCTAGGGCTATCGTGCTTTTTGTTGCCAACATGTTTGCTAATCTTGTATCATCGTCGTCGGATGAGTTACGAGAATGACGAGTTATTTCAGCCACTAAATAAAAACCGAAATCATAAATCCCTCATAAAAATATTCAATTGATAAAAATAAAAACTGTTTAACTAAACTGAAAAGGGTCATACATTCTTCATCAGTAGTTGAGTTGAGAGATAGCCTGCTATGTCCATTTGCTCTTGAGGATGTGGTAGGGGGTCTAAAGGCAATAGTTCCTTGTTGCAACGATTTGGGTTGAATAAAATACATTTCTAAAACTGCAAAGTTATCAGATTGGTTCAGATCTGTAATTCCGTCTGGAACTGGAAATTTAAAATTCTCAGTATTAGTGTTTTTAGTATATATTTTGTAAAAAATGTAAAGGAATGTATTATATTGATGCTGCACTCATTGTATAAGTCTACTTACAATACTCTTCATAGCCTTTCTCAATTAACTGCTTATAGGTAACTAGACTCCCAACATGAACATTGTAGCTAAGCATATTGAAAGGTAATATAAATTCTTTGACCCAGTCCACACAAGCGTTGTCATCATCATGTTTTAAATGTAGTGTGTAGAGCAACTGAAATGAATTAAACAGTATTTATCAATACATAAAGCTCCAAGACATTCGTTAAGCTAAACACATTTTCTTTGTATGAAAATTGACCAAAAAATAATTACTTTTCTCTTGACTTCCGTCATCACAATGAGATGAGCAGAGATATCAATTTCCATTTTTAGTTGGGTCCCAAGTATCTCAGCGTTTGCAAATTGAAGAGTCTGTAAACACTGCCACGTTTTACAAGTCCACAGCTTTAATTCCGCCATATGCTCGCTAGCAGTTATCATAAACTTCCAGTATTGAGAACTAGGATAGTTAATTAAACAAAGTTGATCAGTTTATGTTAATAATTAAATATCACACAATAACGAACTATAAGTCAGTTTATTGTTTATACTCTGCTGCAGTTCCAATACTATGGTCATCAAGAAAAAATATTTTTGCTATAGGACGGCCCCTATGAGGTGCCCAGGAGTATAGACATCGTGGGGTTTCATCTCCCACTAAATAAATCTGGAAAAATTTCACAGTTCCATCTCTACTGGCAGTTGCAAGAGCAGTACCATCGGGAGCAAACGATGCATCAACAACTGAATCTGAATGTGCATCAATTGTCATAAAGTTCCCCCTAATTTGGTTTAAAGTGTGATCCCCCTCTCCATACTTGTGAACCACTTGAACCAAATTCATGACGTAAACCTGTAAATGAAATCAAGACAGTATGAAAATTAAGTTTCACTTTTAAATGAAAGTAATAATAAGTAAAAAATGTTTAACTTACAACATCGTTTTGTAAAACAGCAAAATGAAAGGCAAAGTCTCGAGGAGAAGGAATTTCATGGTTTTGGTTATCGTCAGGCACGTATTTACACCAGATGAATCTCCGCATGTCACTCGCTTGTATGGATCCTTCAAGACTGACTTGAAGAATTTTGGTATGGCTAAAATTGTTTGAATATATACCCAATATAAATCAATTGAAGTACACAACTATTATTTTAAATAGTTACTTATAAAACATAAATTAATATTCATTCAGACTACTTTATACCTTAATTTTTGGGTTTTCATGTCTTTCAAAACTCTGACAACAAAGAATGTTCCCATTTCGTCTATAAATCCCACAACTAGAGTATCAGTCTTGTGAATAAATTCTACATCTCTGATAAGACCTTTTGCCCCTTTCATAAGGGCTCTTTCGTTGGTGTCTAAATCGACCACTCTGACTGCTCCCTGATGGTTCACTGTGAAAAGCATACAAAAAATGTTCGTGGTAATTGTAAGTTATTACATCATTGTTGTCACAGAACAATAATCTCATTTACTTTAAAACAATGTTACTCAAAATAAGTTTAGAATGAGTGAATGAAAATCACAATAAAAGAAAAGATTTCAATTACCTTTTACAACATACGCTATAAACTTTCCACTAATGTGAGTAGAAATCATTCTTCCAGTGCCCTGTTGTGCTTCCCATGTGTAATCCACAAAACTGCGGAACTTGAACTTTGAATCTGAGACATTTGATCTGTGATATAATAAGTCGTCGCTTGTAGGATGAACACTTATTAAAGTGGTTTCGTCTCGAACTACATATCCATCTCTTCCATCGTCAGCGTTGAAGTGACTTTAAAAATAATAATAAAAAGTTTAACAAACTTATATCGTGAAACTGATAGTTGCTGGAAAAAATATATAAATTGATCAAATTACATTTCTTCTTCGATGACTTCACGTTCTCTGATACTGTGTCTACGCCCACTCCCACGGCGTTCCCGACTTTGGGTGGCCATGACTATGTTCTTCAGAATCAGAAGGAGTGCAAAAATTTTGTAGTTTCTTCACGAATCCTTTGCTGTACCGTATGATGAAACAATTGCTCTTAACTGAAAATACAAGTCATACAATGATATCAGTAAATTATTTTAATGTTTAATATTAATTACTCATAATTTTGAAATGCAATATTGGGGATAATGTAGAACGATAAGCTTTTATATTGTAATATTGACAGCTCTAAACGTGGCATACAAGGAGAATGATTTGTTCACATCATTTATTTATGCTGCCTTGAATCAATAACTGCAAATTGAGTTTTTAGTGAAATATTTTTTCAACAAGGATAGACTCCTTACTCATTCACACCAGTTCTGTCTGTAGCATTCATAAACAAAGGTGAACACCTCCGCCCACATAACATTCTTCGTTAGAAATAGTTTATTACAGTTTTGTGTCCGAATCGGTGATCGGAAACACATACAACATAAATTACTAGACATATAAAATGAATGAACCTACCACACTACTATTAACTATGACTAAGACGTACCAAAGGAAGATCGCCCACGCCGAGTAGACTCTGACTTCCGGAAACTTTCAGCAGCAATAATTCACTTATAAATGTAGAACGGTGACGGTATTGTATTGATACATGCTCCAATAAAAGTGTATTTAAATCAATCACTATCTAGTATTATCTATCCTACTTTAATATTTATAAATATTTAATAACTAATAATTATCAGTTTAAAAAATCGGTGTCATTATAGTGAAATGTGAATGCTTGTCATTTTATCAAGTTCATATCAGATTTAGATTCGCATACGTCAAAACTTTGAGAAATTGTTTTTATTACTGTCTGTCTCTCAATCTTGAATGGGACATTTCGGAAAACAATAAAATTGCTATAGTTGCATTTTCTGATTATTTTTTACAATTAAAGTGCTAGCTGTGCACAGATTTTTTAATTAAAATGTAAAGGCGGGGGAACTGTTTATTTAATATTTCCTGGAATTCCAGTTCTCGTCTTGCTTAGTAAATCCTCACTCTCGCTCTGTCTATCGTCTGTCTGGATAAAATTTTTGATTGCGTTTTTTCAGTAGGCAATATTATTCTGAATCTTAATGTAAATATTTTTAACCGTTATTTATTTTATTTTTCACTGAACGAATTAATTGATCATTTTTAATTGTCACTGATTATGTTTTTGTCGGCTGAGCTCATCCGGTCAAAAACTTCCACAAACAAACTTGTCAGATGAAGACAAGAACTCTGATGAACTGCAATTTCTTCAATGAAAATGCAAATAAATGCAATCGGCTTGCTAAATAGAGTTGCGCACAATACCGCAGCAGTTTCAACATTGAAAATCAAATCTCGTTCGTGAAATTGTTCACACGTGATTTCGGCGTTATGTTGTTGCTGCTGCGCGTGTTGGATGGCAGGATAAGTTAAAACTCCAGTTTTGCTGCCGTCATTTCAATTTCATTGTCACATTTGAGTTGCTGAGTACATTTTGACATTTTCGTCAATGTTGTTATTAACAGTTAAAAATTAGTACCGTCAACAATTAAGCAGTGTTTCAGGTTGTAAGTTACAGTTCTTAGCAGTGTTCAGTTCAGTATTACAGCAGGTCAGTGATAAAAGCATTTGTTGTTTGTGCCTGTGTAGTCTTCTTCAGTGTCTCAGTGACATCAGCAGGAAATATATTTGCCTGATTGATTATAATCAGTTCAATCAATTTTCAGATTCAGCGTCATTGGACCATAGGTAAAATTTTAAAAAAAATCGAAATATATTATACTGTTGATAACCTTGCTAAAGTTTTGGCAGTCAGTCAGCTGTTCAGCAGCTTTTTATAATTATTATTATTATTATTATTATTTATTTTCGATTAAAAGGCCACGAGTTGTAATATCTAGGCTAGAGAAGAGAACTCTAACAAACGG